>PVJH01004563.1:0-123679 GCA_004026705.1 Nesogale talazaci
ATGAAATATCCTACATTACTGTTAATGTTGTTAAAAAATCCATGCCTACAAAGATGACCCCATACTATGTTTATTATTCAAATTTATGCACCACTCACTAATGCCAATGATAATGATATTGAAGTTTCCTACCAACTTTTGTAGCTGGAAATTGTTCATACATGAAATAGAAATGCATTGATAATTACTGGTGAATGAAATGAAAGGGTTGGAAATGAAAAAGCTTCAGAAGATGAGAAATATGGCTTTTTAATAGAAATAATGTTAGAAAACATGTGATAAAATTTGCAAGTCTAGCAAGTTATTCATTGTGACAATGCATTCATATTTATCTGATATTAAAAGGATAGTGCATGACAGGAAAAGTGTTAAATTCTGTTGTATTTGAGAGAATGCGTATATTTCAAATAGGGATATCTGAGAGAATACTCTTCTGGTATTTAATGTGGGTCAAGATATTTTCTGTTTCCTCTCCAAAAATGGATTTTTTATATTCAGTGAAAGACAATTGCCAAGTCCCTTTATTTGAGTTTCACATGCCCTATTTTCATGTTGAATTCCACTCACAAAAAGTCACAAGAACTAAGATACCAAACCATACCAAGTAATTTAACTTCACTCAAAGTCCTTATGAGTTAAAACCTTATGAGGTAAAAGTGAGCAACACCTAAGAAAAAGTCAATACTTTGGGCTTCTACTCAAGGCCTTCCTAAATACAAGAACATTTTATTATTATAACCTGCCACTATTTGATACCTTCCTGACATGATTGCTGAAGACAAAATGGATGTGGTTGGTGCCTGACTATCAAAAGATAGAGTGTTGGGGGCAGTCTTAAAGGCTTAGGTGTAAAAAAGCAGCCACTTATCCAGAAAGCAAATAAAACCATATGGAAAAAAAACACATCAGTCTTTGTGATCATGTGGTGTCAATGGGATCAGGTATCAAAAAATCCCAAACAAACATTATATTGATGTGAAAAAGGTGGGTTGGGGTGGAGACCCAAAGTTCATCTGTATGCAATTGGATATTCCTCCACAGAAGCGTTACACAGAAGGGACAATTCAACAGGACGATTAAACAGGGTGTTGATTCAATAGGATTCAACAGTAGAGCACTGACGAAACACACATCATTCCTCTAATTCCAGAAAGTTTCCTCCTCACAAGTGCCATGGTGCAGTTCTGCCTTACAAATCTGGCCAGAACATAGTATATCCATTGGTACAGGGAAGAGCTCTTGACCCATGCAATTCAGGGCAGGTAAAAGCCCTCAGGAACAGTCGTGGGCGTAGTAATATCATGACTCTCAATTGTGAGACGGAATCGACAGTTCCATCTTTCTCCCATGAACAGAATGTAGTTTTGAATCGCTGATGTTACAGTGACCATCACAGAGTTCATCCTGCAGCACCCCCGGAGCTCTTTAGAGACAATCAAAATCTGCATGTACTATGCATGTGCTGTGCTAAGACAAATAGTATAAAGCTTTTAATGATGTAAGTTACTTTTAATATGTGAAAAAGAATTTTGTATATCTCATCTGTTAGGAAAGGATTCAAGTAGGTGCATCTTTTTCATTTAAACACAGCAGGGAAAGTAGAGCTTTTAAATAAATTTGATAAATTTTTCTATCATCCATGCACCTACTTTGATTGATCTGGCCTGGGAAACTGTTTCAGTAGATTTAATTTTTAATCTTAATATCCTCTTTTATCATACACAGCTAAAAGCAAAATATTTTAATGGCCTCATTTCTGCTAAAATTTTTCACTGAAAAATATATTATCTATCAACCTGTTTTCTATTTACATATATCTCATTCAGATTGTTTCGGGTGGTATGAATAGGAAAACTTAGAAAGGATCTGAAATTGAATATTCAAGAAATCAAGTATGGTGCAAAGAATATAACGATGAAACAAACAAACAAAAATATGAACTCCTCCCTTTTATTAATCTACATAAGCCCTCTTTGCTTTAATAGGATTTCAACTGGTTCTAAATATATTAGTTTCTCTGAATTTTGAGAGGCTTAGAGCTTTCTTCGAAGCAAGCAAAGTGGATTAAAACCAACCTTTGTGTTTTACAATTTGCATTTATCTGACCTATCCTATGAGTCTTCCCAAAGCCCTTAAGTGGTTTCTTTCCCAGTGGCATTTCTTTAGAATAAGATCAAGAGATTTTATTTCCTTTGATATAGTTCAGCTTGTGAACACAATAACATGGGATAAGTTTCTTGCCAGATATTTTTCCTCTCCCAACCCAAACATCTCTCTTAAAGTATCCCAGCTTTTAAACATTTAATATCTAGCTCTTTATTTTTGTGGCAAATATTTAAGGAGCAAAAATAGATTTTCTGAGAAAATCCTACAGGGGGAAAAGTATAGATATTCTTAATGAGAAGTCAATAGATGCCAATAGGTGTTAAAATAGGTCAAGGACAAGCTTTTTTTCCATGCTTTTCCAATACACTATACTTGTCCACTTGCAAACATAGACAAATTGAGGCAAAACTTTTCTTCTGCAGTCACAGTACAAGAATGCTAAATCGTAGCTGTTGTGAAAATAATCAAGATGTCTATTTATTTGGATCAATAAAGCGAGCCATACACTATATTTGTGCTGCTAAAATTTCTAACGTTAAAATAAAATGTTAGTATATGTAAATAAATATAAAATAGAGGGAAATGTAATATATATATACTTTCAATTTCACATTAGAAATAATAATCAGCCATGAATGAAATTTTGAGAGTTTAAGATGGATGATAAAAAAGTATAATTGAAACAAACTTCATTATTATTAGGAAATCAATATCAGTCATCTTGGATGATTTTTATTTTTCTTATTTTCTGTCTCAAATTTTAATGGCCTCTAGAATATGTTCTGCAGCAGTGCAAATGTGTCTTCTATTAAGAATAAAAGTCATGAAACCTTTACACTAGTATTTAAATCTCAAAAAACCTCAATGAGTTGAGCGAAAGGTCTAATGGTTAGCAGTTAGATAAGAAGTAACTTTATGTTAATTAACCTCAGGAAAGTTTAATCTTAGTAAGTGAGGAAAAGGGTTCATTCAATCATGCTAAAGTCAGCCAGTAATTGCTCTATATTTTTCTCTCTTTGTATCAAGTTTCTTGTTGTATCTACTTTCTTTGAATTTTTTTCTTATCTTTTGAACCCAAATGGCATTTTTGTGGCATTCTTGTTTTGTTTCATTTTTACCTATGGCATTTTTACATGAATACAAGGAACTGTATTTGAGCTTTGAGATGCGCTGCTAAGTCCAGTGTCAGTGGTTCAAAACCACCAGTTTCTCTGTAGGAGAAAGATGAAGCTCTCTGCTCCCAAAATGATATAGTCTCAGAAACCCTACACAGATCACTATTAGACAGAAATGTCTGGGTGATAATCGGTTTGGCTTGGCTTGGTTAAACTTTTTATACATATAGACTAATTGTTGAGAATACAATTTTCCTTAAATTTCTGATGAGTGTGTGTTAGTTTTAGCAATTTGGCTTCAGAAGGGTGATCTAGATGAAATCGGTGAATGTATCATTCTGTGATAAGGGATGGAACTATAAATGATATTATTCATAGAGTTTGGGCATTTTTGCCCGATCCTGCAGGTACTTATCCTACTTCATTTTTGTTGGAAGGTGCCATCCAATCTGGTCAAACATTATGCACAATGGCACAAAACACCACTCTGTCTTCTGCAATCATCACGATTGTTCCCCAGCCTGAGCCCATTGTTGTGGTCATGGTACCATCTCCATTTGGTGCTTCCTCTTTTCCCTTCTCTGTTTTTACCAAGCATGATGTTCTTCACCATACATTCCCCAAGTATATAAGATGAAGCCTCACCATCCTTATCTTGAAGAAGCACTCTAGTGTTACTTTTCTCAAGACTGATTGATTTATCCTTAGTAGTCCATGAAACTTTCAACTTCTACAGTGCAACAATTCAAATACAGCAATTCTTCTTCAATTTCTTTATTTGGTATTCAACTTTCACATGCATATGTGGCAATTAAAAGTACTATGGTTTGGGTTATAAGCATCATAATCCTCAAAGTAATACCTTTATTTTCCATAAAGGAAGTAGTCTTTTGCAGCAAATTTAACTAATGCAACTCATCTTTTGGTCCTTTGAGTGCTGCTTCCATGAGGATTGAATATAGATCCAAGAAATCCTTAACTTCATTTTTTTCCCTGTTAATCATTATATTCCTGTTTGCCCAGTTGTGAGGATTTTGGTCTCATTGACATTGACTTGCGACCCATATTGAAGGATGAAATCCTTGATCTTTATCAGCAAGTGCAGCAACTCACCTGTGGTGAGCAAGTCTGTGCCACCTGCATATCACAGGATTGTAGTTTTCCTTTCTCCAATCTTGAAGCCTTGTTCTTCTTCAAAGATTCTAGCGTCCCTGAATTCTTCCTCAGCATAGCATAAAGATTGAATAAGAATAGTCAAAGGGTACAACCCCGTCTCATACTTTTCCTAAATTTAAGCCATGCAACATTGCCTTATTCCATTAACATAATTGTCCCCTTGGTCCTTGTATAAATTCCCTGTGAACACAATGAAGTGTTTTGATATTCCCACCCTTTTCAAGCTGATCCATAGTATGTTGTAGTCTGTACAGTGGAATGCCTTAACATAGTCAATAAAATACACGTAAACATATTTCTTTGTGTTCTCTATTTTGAGCTAAGATCCTTCTGACACCACAATGAATGGCAGCCCTTGTTCCACATCGTCTTTGGCATCTGGCCTCAACTATGGCTGCTCACTGTCCATGTTCTGCTGAAACTTTTATAGAATGGTCTGCAGAAAAAAAATTATTTGTGTGTGGTATCAACAATAATGCTTTATCCTGTGACTGTTCTGCTGGGTCACCTTTTGTTATGTATAAATATGGATCTCTTCTTATCAGTTAGCCAAGCAGTGGTCTTCCCAATTCCCTGGCATTCCATGGACTGCCATCAGGACAAATATGTTCTCTCTTGAAGAAACTGCAGACAAAATTCTCCTTACAAGTGGAATGTTATGATCTGGTTTATTTAGTTTGGACCAGTTATCAGAGGAGACTGGTCTCTGGAAAAGCTGATGATGTTTAATAAAGGGGTCAAATGTCACTTAGAGGCTTAGGAAAGGAAGCAGACCACAAAGAAAGCAGATTTTCAGTGATACCAAACATGCTCTCAAATAATCAGAAGACGGCACAGGACTAGTCAGTATTCTGTTCTTTGTTTTTTTATTTTTTTTTTTTACATAAGTGGAAATGAATCAGAACTTATTGGAGTCTACTAACAACAGGGTACTTGAATATGCTATCATTGAATGCAACAATAATCAACATTTTTAACTCAATATTATTAATATCCCTTCAATCCTCATTTCTTTGTTGAAGTAGTTATGAGGGCTATGAGGAATAAATGAAAAAGACAAAACAAAAAGGTGAAAGATTATCTTCTGAAGATAATAAATGACATAAGAACATATAATTTATTACATTTTAAAATCATAAAATATTTATCAACTAGGTTTATGTGTAAAACTAAACGGATCTAATCTCTCCTATATATCTTATAACATATCCCAATATGAGTTATAAATAATTAGTAATTATCTCATATCTTAAATATATAAAATAGTATTTCAATTGTCCTTCAATGATGCTAATCTAGTTCAGAGTATGGCACAAATAAAATCATTATTCAGTATACCACATTTAATCACTATTGCATAGACTTAATTCCAGTGATAAGCACAGATAGGTATATTGTATTATTTTAGGCAATTAATATTAACTGGATTAGTTTATCCAACTATTACTTTACTCAGATGATACAGAATGTCCTTAAGTTTATCTTTAAAGTAGTTGTGAATCACAAATTCTGCATTGTAAGCTGAGTCATAGGCTATATATTTTTTCCTATGGCATAAAATGCAGTTCCTCTTTTCATCTGTGTGCCTTTCTATTTTCTTGGTTTATATATTTGTTTTCTCAACAGAATATTTAAAGCACATATATTTTATTAAGTTCACATATTCAATTTAAATATAGATTCCAATTTTTGAATTTCTCCCATAAATTTGACATTTAAATTTTTATCTAAGATAATTATTCAAGCATGTTAAATTAACAAGTAAAATGATAAGTGTATTATACTTTTCTAAATGTCTTATGAATTAAATAAAACCATAACTTGGCATTTCTTCCTGAAATCCCCAAATTTCTTTATTGGCCTCACTAAGTACCCTACAGCTTCTCACAGGGTAAGTAAATGATGGCGCTAATAACAAATAGTTTTCTCAAGGTAAAGCTTGTCTTAATTTGGAATACTTTTAATGAAAGCAAGAATAATTAGTTTCCACTGTTTATATCAAAACTTTGGAACTTTACTTGTTTCCCTTTTAAATATAGAAATGTTTACACAAGTTTCCTACTCAAATTGGTAAAATTCCTTTAACTATTTGAATGATATGTTTTGACACAAAGTCTCAGATACCTTAATTTAAAGGCAGGTTTATGATCAATAACGGTTAAGATGATGATGAGTGAAGGTTTATTTATTTCCTTCTTGATTGTCACCTGAGGTTCTTGTCAGTGGTTGCCTGTTTCTATCACACCTCCCTAGTTAGAATGTTTTTTTTTTTTAACTCTTCTCTCCCCTTGTATAATTCTCTCAGTGGTCTGAACACAAAATTAAATGTAGATTTTGCTTGGTTCTTATTCACTGAGCTTTGGTGTATTCAATTTACAATTGCCGGAGAGACTACAGGAAGATTCAGCAAGCATTTCAATTATAAATGTGCAAACTTATATTTGAATGATGTCAGCAGCATTTCAGATTACTCATAAATTTCTCTGATATGATATGGATCCTTACATTCAGTTTTAGTGGAATTAAAGCCGTTGTAAAGAAAAAATGTCTCAGAAGGGAGAAAATACAGTTAATGATATTCCTAGGTTTACTTAACCGTCCATTCTAAATGACTAAAACCACAGTTCTTTCAAGAGAACGTGTTCCCTGTGAGCAAAATATCCTGTTTTTGAAACTTGAGATTATTTCAAATACCAAATTCCCTAATCCAAAGTTAATTGTTCTGAAAAGAAAATCCCACAGTTCAGCTTGCGTCTAAGTCCTCCCTCTGTCTAACAACTGAAACCATTAAAAACAAGATTGTCTACATCATCTTAGAAGACTTCTTGAAGTGGTACTTGGAAAGGAAAATGATTTTAAGAAGACTCCAAAAATATTCTTGAAATATACTTATATGTCTGCATACAATACTAATCTCTATGTAGACCATAATCAAATAATTTAAGAAACCAAATGTACATCTACACAAAGATACATGACTTTTTGTAGGAGGTACAAACCAATAGGTTACATACAAGTTGTCTACATACAACCTTAGTTATGTATAAATATTTTTTACAGACACTTAAATACTTGATGAATGTAACTTAGGGAGAATTATTTTTATCTTTTATTATAGGGTTTTTCTTCCACATATTCAGAGTATTAATTTCCCTCACAGGATATTGGCTGCTTTAAAATCCTGGACATATAGAAATGCAGGGCGGAGCTCAGGTGGCCCGTGGGTCACTTGTTAGGTTGTTAATCACAATGTCCACAGTTTGAATCCACCTGCCACTCCACAGGAGAGAGACGAGGCTTTCTGCCCTGGTAAAGTGCTATCGGCTCAGAAACCAATGGGGTCAATTCTATTCTAACCTCTCAGATCATTGAGAGACAGGATCAACTCAATGGCAGTGAGAGTGAATGGAGTTGGCATAAATGACATAATACACAATCATGAGTCAGCAAAAAGGAGAGCCCGATGTGAGAAAACAAAATCTAAGGTGTCTTTTGCCTCTCCATTACAGGGCAAAGCAGGAACAAGATCAGATTATTAAACAAGCGATATTAATAGTACCAAGGAGAACTGTATAGTTTACTGCATATTTCATTTGGGAGAAATTATATTAAAACTGAGAGGTACAAACAGGACCTGGCATCTGGAAAAGATAATACCCAAAGTCTTCATGATAGTGCAAGTTACAAAACTTTTCATTCATAAAGGGTATTGTGTAGGCCATAGGCATTACTATGTTGTGTTTCAATTATAAAAGTGTGCTTTAATTTTGTGCATTCAGAGAAAAAATTGCTGGTCTCGCAGAGAACAGCCCCATGCTTAACCCACAGAATGGCTTCGTGGCAAGGAGGTCTTTCTTTCTTTCTTGTTTGTTGTTGTTGTTGTTTGATGCAGGTAAGATATATATCTCTTTTTAAGATATATCTTTAAAAGGCATAGTTCTTAAAAATAAGACAAAGTATCTCATTACTATTGTAGAGAACATATGAAAGATATCAGTTTCTATTGAGCTAGATAATTTTATTATTAAAATTAATCTGTTTTTGTTTGCTTTTAGCATGACTACTAGATAATTTAAATATATATAATATATATGACCATATTATATTTCTGTTACATAGCACTGTGCTACAGGATTATTAATTAATAATAAACAGTATTTCTAATGAGAAGAGTCAAATGGAATTTCATAGTGGAACAAACTCTTCCCCACCAAAACACCAAATAAATATGTTTTTAGGTCTGCATTTTATATATTTTTTAATGGTAAAAATCTCTTTAGGTCGATTTTGTTACCCCAGAACCCAAGAGTACCACGCTCACTGAACCTGTCTTGCGCAGTGACAGGTATAATTACAACTTGAAAAGAATCTTCTTTTATATCTCAATTTCCATGTTCTCTGAAAAAGATACTTTGCATTTCATCTAAAAATTTTCCTTCATTTGGGCCTCAGGCTAAACTCTTTATACATTAAATTTTAAAAAGTATCATTGGTGACACAGGTACACATTTCCCCCTCTTTCAATTATTGTGAATAATAGTTTTTCCCTACATAATTTCGAAATTTCGAAAACATAAGATGTTCAGTATGAACAGTGAAAGCATTAAAGATTTTCACAAGGATGAGCACAATGTTCATATCTCGAATGGTATTTATTGATTATTGTTAGTGCTATCTTAATTATTTAAAATCATTAAAGGAAAGAGGAAAGTAGACTGTGGTTTTCAATTCATTATACATTTAAAAAATGAATCAGTCATCCATGTTAGTTAAAATTATAGAGAAAGATCATATATTGACAATTCATTGCTTTAAAATTTTGTCCATAATTTACTCTCCTAAGTTAGGGCTAATAATTTTCCTGCAGAAAAGGCTGTGACAGACATTATTCTGACCTTCTTACCTCCTCAGTGAAAACTAGGAATCCTACTAGCTTTCTAGCATAATGGCAGGTTCTTTATAAAAAAATTACTGGCTTTAAAAATTCATAAAAATCTTCCATTATTGCCTTGTGGTGATACTTACAAGGCTTGGTTAGCATTAGTACTTTTCAAATCACTATGAAAATGCTTTGAAAAAAGAAATTTAGAAAACTAATAGGGTGTCTCATATACAAACATGTGTTTCCATAATTTGAAAATAGAAAAATCCAGAATTTTAGATATGCCACAAAAATTTTAAAAGCTAGAAGTTACTTTTAGAGAATTTGTCAGCACCTACTCATATGTGTAATTCTTCATGCAGTAATTTTCAACTTCTGGATAGGCTTTTAGATATATTATCAGTTGTTAAGTTTAGTTACTATAGATACAACAGAGTCAATAAATTCTCTTAAAGAAGTGGACAAGAAAGTGAGGTTCATTCAAAAAGTGGCCAATTTGGAAAAGAAAGCTAAGCATTGCTGCCAAAGGGCATTGTAAAAATCATAATATTCATCCTAGAATTACAGAAACTTAAAGAAGAAGTTGGCAAGGATTCCACAATTTAAGTATTTGTTCTAAGGGAAATAAAGTGCATCAAGTTTCATCAGAGAACATAACAATTAATAAATATTATGTAATTTACTACATACACATTCCTACACATGTACTAATATTGTATACTATATGCCTTTCCTTATAAATACTGAGGGAAACAAAGATGTAAAATGAATAACCTCACTTTCTGATTCTACAAACATGGAAGTTAACATATCTTAAAATTTGTCCAAGTTTGAATTACTTAATAATAAGAATTCATAAAAAAGAAAGAACTTCATTTAACTATATCTGAGATAGTAGAATATAAAGCACTGATATGCATTTATATTTAGGATATATATATATATATAAAGTTTAGGAGATTATATATATATATGATATATATATATATCTAAAAATGTTCCAATAAAATTCTTTGAGGATTGGAAACAACCTCTATTTCCACCGATATGTGGCACATACACACAATGGAGTACTGCACGTTACTTAAAAGCAATTATGGTACCATGAAGCACATTTCATTGGAAGAGTTGGAGATTGTTGTAAGGAAATTATGCTGAGCAAGGTCAGCCAATCAAAGAGGTCTATTGCATGAGTTCACTGAGGTAAGTCTAATCAACACAGTAAGTCTAGGCGAAGATCCACTTACCTCTCACTAAGCAGGTTGAGGTACAGGAGGAGGTCAGTCCAGAAACAAGGAGGCACATGCTGTTCCAACACCAAGAAGGGAAAAAAGCGGAAGAGGGGGGAAAACATGTTGGGGAAAAACTCATGGCATGAGGGAGCCGGGGAATTAACCACCAGAGGAGTATTGGTTATGTCGCCACAGAATTGGGAGTGTACATGCAGACCCCTCTGCTGTGCACCGAATCTGAGGGCAACTTAACTACGTGTGGAAATGCACGAAAAGAGGGGGCTGTCAGTAGTCCCTGAACAGAACCAGACTTAATTACTAAGAGGCAGATGTAGGGTGAGTGTGATGGGGGCAGGAAAAAGGTAAGAGGAAAGAGAGGGATGATCTAGGAAGCAAAACTATGGAGAGAGGTATAAGCATAAATGTAAACATATGTAAATGAATACGTTCTTATATTTAGGCATATTGGCCTAAGTACATATATTAATGGGACAATACACAGAGTTAGTGCATGCACCAAGAGCCTCTTCTCTTGTCCTCTCTCAATACAAGAACACCTTGTTCAGACAACCCTGCATTCTGTGATTCTCACCCTCCCTGCATAGTTGTTATACTAAATGGGCACCTAAACACATGTGGAGAGGGAAGTGGATGGTGCCCAGCTATCAAAAGATATAGTGCCTGGGATCTTAAAGCTTGAAGCTAACCAGGCAGGCATCTAGCAGAGAAGAAGGGAGCTCACATGGAAGAAACACACCAGCCTGTGCAATCATGGGATATCTCCAGGACTGGGTAATAGGCATCAGAAGACACAAAACAAACAAGTAAAAATCATATTGTTGAGAAAGAGGGAGATAAGGGCAGAGACTTATATAAAAGCCCATATGTTGACAATAGGACATCCTCACACAGAGGGGGTGACAGGGGAGTGATGGGTCTATCAGGGTATAGTAGAGCACCAATGACACATACAGTACTCCACTGGTACATTGCTTGCAGCTTTTCAGCCCCTACTCTCATGACCCCAGGGCTGCCTTTCCTTGCTTGCTGGTCCAGTGTATGTGGACCTGTATGAATAAGATAAGAGCTCACAATATAAGGCATCCAGGAGCAGGAATGGGAATAGCAATACCACAAGAGGAGAGGGAGGTGGAGAAATGAGGAGAGGAAGTGGGGAACCAATTATGATGCTTGATACACAACCGCAACACCACCCCACCAGCAGGGCAATAAAAACCAGAAACCTTGGGGAAAGGGAAACAGTAATTTGTGTAATATATGAAAATAATAATTCATAATTGATTAAGGAATCACAATAGTGGAGAAGGCGAGAGAGAGGGAAAAAAGAGGAACGGATGCCGAGGTCTCAGTAGAAAGTAAATGTCCAGAAAATAATGATGGCAACATATGTACAGATATGATTGATACAATTGATGTATGAATTGTTATAAAAGCTGTGAGAATCCAATAAAGTGATCTTTGAATACTATTTCCTTAGTAGAAGTGGAGGTTGTCTTTGAAAGGATGAAATTTTAGAATGTGGCAACATGTGTGCATGGTAGAAAAATATAAGTCTAATATCAAGTTTAGTCAACTTGAGATATTAGGAATTTATAAGTGTGGGTATCATATGCAAATGAAAATCATGTACAATTTTGAAGTAATTCAATAACCAACATATCTAAATTCTAGGTTTAAAAAAAGAATTGAAATAGTATTTAAAGCCATTGTTTCTCAATTTTAATGTACCCAGAAAGGATTTTTTTAATATATTCCTTCTGATTCTACAGTCTGAGGCAGAACCTGTTTTTCCCCCAGCTGATTCTATCGGTGATGCTGATAATGCTAGTTGAAGAATCACTATATTTAAAATTTCTTTAGATAACTCTCCTTAAGATCCCTATTTAGTAAAAGATATTTTCCCACTAGCGTTAACTGTAAGGATACATTTTTAATAAATATCACATTTCGCTTTTATATTTTAATATCTAAATGCCTTTCAAATGATTGAAAATATATTATTCTAGATCTACTAATTTCAAAACTTAAATAGACTGTTTGCATCACTCAATATTATACCTTAAGGATATAACAGCTTTTTCTTGATCCTGTTTTATTAATTGGTAAATTTTCTTATAATTTCATTTATAAATAAGGATTAACTAACTTTTTATACCAAAATAATGAGTACCTTCTTTTGCTGGTACATAAAAATAGAATAGATTCTTACATCGAAATCATAAAATTTTGTTTGTCTAAAATAGTTCAAGTATATTTTTGATTCAATTGTATATATAAAATCACACCAACAGTTCTACATAAGAGAATATTTCATTATTTTATCATACACCTAATTAATTAACATTTTTATTATTTTACTTTTCATTGTATTACCTTTCTATTTAGACTTTATTCTTTTTTAAATCCCAATGCCCAGTGAAGTTCACCTCCAGATTCAGAATGGTCTTTGCTTTCTAGTCCATTGACATTTGAAACATACCAGTCAGGTGATTGTTCTTAGAATTTTCTTTTGGGAAATTTTATCCATAAACTTTCTTTGGCTTAATTGAAAATGACTGCATTTTACTTTTTTTGACATTTTAAGTGATTATAGAAATCTGATGTAGAAGCTATTTCCATGCTGTGCTTTTCCACTCTCTCTGGGTTTTATTGTTGCTCTTTTTAAATCAGCTGTCAATTTTATTACCAGTCCTTGCAGGTGAACTGTCCTTTTCTCTACCTAATTTCAACATCCTAGACTTGTTTTTGACATTCTCTGGGTTCATTTTGATATCTGTAGCTCTAAATTTAGTTGTACTTTGCTGTTTGTGATACTCTCTAGTCCCACAGTCTACAGGATGGCATTGTCCCCTTATTGCAGTGCACTTGAAGTTTTTTTCCTTTTCAAATACTGGCTCTAGAAAATTACTTATCATTTCAGGGACTCTAAACAGCTATAGGTAGACCCCATTTTAAATGTAGTTATCTATATATTAGACTGTTTCTCTATATTATTCATCTCTTTACAGATTTTTCTCAGAGACCTGCTTGTCCAGATTTTGACAGTGATTTGATTCAGGTGACACACCAGTGCTAAGGAACAGCAGTCTATTTAGGTAGGTCAGTGTTGGAGAGAAAATCCATAGGTATATGGACACTGAAAATGGAAAACCCAAAAGAGTCAATGCATTTGAATTATAGTATTGGCCAAGAAGATTGTAATAACACGGATGGAGAGACTTTGTCTCACATACTTTGGATCTTTTGTCAAGAGTGAGCAGTTCCTAGAGAAAGACATGGTTGTTAAAATAGCAGTGCAGTGAAAAAGAGGAAGGACCTCAACTCAACACATTAACGCAGTGGGTGCAACACCGGGCTCTGACAGAAAAGCAATAGTGAGGACGGCACTGGAAAGGGTAGTCTATTGCCCTGTTGTCCACAGAGTTAATGTGAGAAGGAGCTCACTCACTGGCAACTAAAATCGATCATCTTAGTAGATTGCCTGGTCTTGCGACATCCTCCCAATTGGTCCTGTGCTGCAGTTCGCTGTTGGAGCCATTGTATCAATCCCTCTTGAAGGTCTTGCTGCTTTACTTTCCCATTCACCAAGCATAACTTGTCATCCTTGCTTCTAATGCTTATTTCAACTCTACTACTTCAAAGACAAATTTGTTTGTCCTTTTGCCAGCTGATGCTATTTTAATATTCTTTGACAGCATTTTAATCCAAGTGCACCAGTTTTTCTTCCCATATAATTTACCCTTTGTCCAATTTGAACACTGATGTCAATGTCAGTCTTGACATTGCAACCCATCAGTCAGTCCGTCACTATAGGCAATCCAGATAGTGGGGTTCATGTGTAGAGTGGTTGCTCATGTCACTAATAAAGGGTATGCTCAAAGAATAAACAAGTTTTATTGTGCAATCTCAATCATCATTTCTATCAACAAGCCCACATTTTGCAACTGCTGATTTTCCTTTTGCTATAACGTCCCCATTCCAATCAATCACCAGTAATTGCCAGTGAATTATTACTTGATTTCATGTTTCCTCAAAATCAAACTGCCTATGTTGATATAAATCTCTTATTTATCTTTGACATTAGTAGTTGGTGCTCAAATTAGAATACAAGCCATAACAAAAAGTTTTTTTGGTTGGTATAGAGATATTACCACATGACTGGTGAGTAGTATTTCAGGATAGGTCTTTAAATGCTTGCTTTTGTTTTGTTATTGAAGATGTATATGATTAGTTTTCCACTTATCATAATAGGCTATATAATTTTCTTATTCAGAATTGATTTTTATGTTTTTTTAGATTCTGAGTTATAGAGGCCCCAAAGTACAAGGTAGAACTGCCTCTGGGTTCTCTTTTTTAAAAATATTTTGACAGCTTATACAACTCATTACAATTCATACATATAGTAATTGTATAAAGCACATTTGTACATTTGTTGCCATCATCATTTTCATAAGATTTTCTTTGTGCTTGAACCCTTGGTGTCAGTTCTTCATTGTTTTCTATCCCTCCCCCACCTTCCATCATGAACCCTTGATAATTTATGCTATTATTTTATCATGTCTTATATTGTCTGATGTCTCTCTTTACCTACTTTTCTGTTGCCCATCCCCTGAAATGGGGTTATAGGCAGATAATTGTGATTGGTCCCTTCATTCCCCCCCACCTTCCTATTGCCCTCTTGGTATGTATACTCTTAATATTGGTCCTGAGGTATTTATCTGTGCTGGATATCCTGTGATTCCAGCTCTTTTCTATACCAGTATGCATGCGCTAGTTTAGCCAGATTTGTAAGGTAAAATTAGGCCCTGATAGTGGGGTGGGAGCAATACAGAACTAAAGGAAAGATGTATATTTCATCGGTGCTATACTGCACCCTGACTAATTTGTCTCCCCTGGCAACTCTTCTTCAAGGAAATGTCCAATTGCCTACATATGGAATTTGAGTCTCCATTCCATACTCCTTTCATTCACATTGATATGTTTTTTTTTGTTTTGGGTCTTTTATGTCTGATTTCTGATCATATGGATACCTCATCATCACACAAGGCATTGTGATTTTTCTATGTGGACTTTGTTGCTTCTATGTTAGATAGCCACTTGTTTATATTCAATTCTTTAAGACCCCAGATGCATTTCTTTTGATATCTAGGCACCATCAGCTTTCTTCACCACATTTACTCACACACCTACTTTGTCTTCAGCAATCACCAGGAAGGTGAGCATCATAGAATGCCAGGTTAATAGAGTGATGTGTTCTTGCATTAATAGATTACTTGAGTAGAGGTCCAATGTCTATCTGCTACCTTAATACTATATCTATAAATTTAAGTACATCCATTTCCCCAATATTGTATATAAATATATTCACATATGTGCATGTCTGTATTTAAACCTCCATAAATGTCCTTTGCTTCTAACTTCTTTCGTCTATTTCCTCTTATTTTCCTTTTGTTTCCTAAATTGTTAATATCAGTACAGCTCACTGATACATTGGATATTAATCTTTGTAGATTTATTTTCATTTGTGTAATTCCTGATAATTCAAGATTTAAATATTGTACATACTGGGTACCAATTATTAGTGGGTATTTTCTCCCATTTCTTCTCATTTTGATTCATGACCCATTAGCAAATGAAACTTTTGAACACTATACTACCTTTTAATTTAATCTGTCTTTTTTTTTAGTTTTTTTTTAATTAGGCATCACTACCCTCAAGTGATGGGAGTAGGAGGTTCAGCCTTTGCTCCTGTGAGCTGGAATTGAACCTCCATCCCAGTGGGCTGCAGTCCTGCGCACAACCACTACGCTACCAGGGCTCAGCCCTAATCTGTCTTTTTAAGAGGAAGTTTTACCATGATCTTATTTTAAATCCCTCACAACCTAAGAGGTACATCTTGGGCCTAAGCTAAATGATGTTCTCCTACAGTCCAAAAGACTGTGACTGATCATTGTCTTGAGAAGTCTATCATCAGATATCTTTCTGAGTTTTATTTATTTATTTATTAAATTTATTTGGGGGGGGCCATCACTGCCCTCTGGTGGTGGGAGTAGGAGGTCCAGCCTTTGCTCCTGTGAAGCAACTGCAGGAATTGAACCTCCATCTCAGTGGGCTGCAGTCCCGCGCACAACCACTATGCCACTGGGGCTCAGCCCCTGAGTTTGTTTTAATCTGGACTTTCTACTAAAATATGCCTACTATAGAGGATCCTGATTTTATTTGAAATTGCAGTGGCATAGATATCAGCCACACAAATATTACCACAGTAAGATAAACTGGCAGGTGAGTGGTTGATGAAGCACTTTGAAAGCTTACATTATGAAAATGCCATATGCTGAATTGTCCTTTTTGATATTAAAGTGTACTTTTTCATAACAAAATTTTCAGAGTTAGAAAAATAGTGGAAGTTTTGTAATTTCAACACAATATACACTAGCCATATTTTCTGAGACAATTTTAAATCTTAAAACAAATTATCTGTATGGAACTTTTATAATAATCATAATTATACCAGAATGTTGCTCTATATTTTTCTATAGTGATTTTTCTAATCAGAGTATTTATATAATCTTTCTTTTTAAAGCATATGTTCAGCATGTTTTGAATTGGTGTGGCACATTCTTATCTAACATTTTAAAACATAACCATATTAATTCTTTCAAAATGTTATCATAGAAAAAATTTGCACAATCAATACAATTATTTATTTGGGGAAAATTGTTTTTTGAGCAAATTTTGTATTTTTAATTGATATTCCTAAATGGATTATAAAAACACATTGATCAATAGTCTTCTATGAATAATAAATGAGAATATCTATATTTGGCATTCTTGACACTTGAATATTATATAGCATCTTCTTTCTAAATTATAAAATGTGATTTAAATTTAAATACACATATACATTAAGTATATACTATGTATATTAACTACACACATAAAATATAGCAAAATTTGTATCAATCTATCAGGAGGTATTGTAGAAGTAATGGAAATTCTTGTGTGAATTTACATTACATCACAGAATCACAAGAATATATTCAAAGAGTGCATATGCAGTTTTAGAAGCAAGGAATATACTTTCATTGACTTTACAGTTGTTACAAGTAGAAATCAATGTGACAGAAAAATTATTCTGGGTAATACATCCTGTATTAAGTTTTTAAAAAGTCCCTTTTCATCATCAATATTTATTCCTAGAGAATTAATAAAGTCAGATTAGGAATGTTTTCATGTGAACACAAGAAATACAGATTTTTTTTTAAAAATCCCTATTTTTATATTAGTAGGTTGGGGAAAAAGAAAATGTAAAATGGTTATTTTTCAAAATGCCTCTTCAATTTCACCTTTAAAGCACCCAGCTTTTACCTTCTCCAGCCTAGATGATGTGTTTCTGCCCAAGGGAAGATGGATGCCAATCCCTGAGAAACCCATCAGTGCCCCTGCTCCGTTGGCCAGAGGAGATGCTGCCGGCAGGGCACAGCACGGCTCCCCATCCATCTTGTGCTCACTTCCCATTTCTCCAGGCCAGGGACTTTGACAAAGCCACGTGTGTAGCGCAGTGACACACTGCAGTGAGTGTTTGTAGCTTCCTGCAAGTAATCAGAGTATGATGTAATCCCATTTGTGACTCCAAAAAGCAAGAGACAGACTATGAATGAGCAGTCCTAGTTAGACGATAGAATCATTCCAAAAGAAAAACAACTGAACAAAACAGGAGAGAAAAAATGTTCCCACTTCAATTTTTAAAGGAAATCCTTCAACAACAATTCTCAGAAAAGAAAGTCTTGATGGAATTAAGCAGATGGACTGCTGGGGCTTCAGCTCAGTGTCATTGAGACAGAGTTCTGTCTCATAAGAACCACGGTGACACGACAACTCCTTTATGACATGGAAGACTTTTCCCTCCCTCCCAGTTGTTGAGATATTGAACTCATTGGTTTCCCCATTGTGTTGCTTCATTTTGTCAGGAGGTTTCCTGTTTCTCACCAGCCCTCTATGTAGAATAATGTCCTTTATGCAGGGTGGGTCTCCACTGATACAACATTTACAAGATACATGAGAAATAATTTCACTATGCTGACTTCTAAGGAGCTTTCTGAATGTGTTTCACCCAAACCTACTTATTCATTCTTCTGAAAGTACCCTGTGATGTCCGTGCTTGATGCCAACCCCTCAATTATAATTCCACAGTTCTCCTGCACTCGTCCTTGTGCCCTGTCAAACTTTGATTTCATATTAGACGATTGCAGAGACCATGGTTTGTGTCAAGTACCCCTTCATCCTCAAAGAGACATCTTTGCTCCTCAGTGCTCCAAAGAGATCTTGGGCAGCAGGTGTGCCCAGTGCGCTATGTGGCTTGATGCTTCCAAGGATGTTTGTTGTAGATGAATCACAAGATTAAGAAATGCCTGGTATAAAAGATTGGTTTGAGTGATTTGATGGGCTGGAATAATCAAGTGAACTGCAAGGAAAGTTGCTTGAATTTTTATACTGATGATATTATCATGATCAGCATTTTAAAATTTTAAAGTTGTGTGGGAAATCCCTCCATGGATACCTTTACTGTAGATTTCTACCATATAATTCAATGTCTGAGTGAAGCATTCATTAGTATTAATGTTAATGAGAAAAGAAGCAAAAAGAAGATAAAATAAATTAATTTGGAATGAGTAAATATTTAGATAGTTTGATGTAACATTCAGTATGTTGCTGCACAGGTATTAAAGGAAGTTTATAGTAAATAGTTGTTGGAGTAGTTTCTGTGTCAAATTTGCCTGAGATGATTCTCCTAAGATGTGATCTCATATGATATAATCAATTTCATGATGGGATCTTCTGAGAGAAGCCACAACATTGTAGGATAATTGGGGTTTAGCACAACCTACTTGATACAGCCTTGAGAGAGTCATAGTAATGTGGGTCTCTCTCACATACATTGACACTGGGGGAAAGATAACTCACTCCTTGTAGGTCTGAATCCTGCATCTAGCTCATCAAAGAGCCCAATCTCGGCACTGTCTGCCATCTGCCATTTTGCCTGCCAGACGTGGATTCCTTGCACTCTGCAGACAGGAGCCTGACTTGCTGAAGATCAATGTGTCTGCCTCTGTCTCCAACAGGCTGTGTTCTTCCTGCTTCTTGGTCCTTTGGCATCAGCACTTAAAGTAATTAGTGGGAAAAATCTCCAGTTTAACAATTGGCACAGAGATTTGAATCAGAGATTTGGCACAGAGATTTGAACTTAACCTCAATTTGTGATGTATTGTAAATTATCTTCTAGGTACTGGTTGTAGTCTTATCTGGGAATGAGTTTTATGTTATGCTAATTAGGTAGGATAGAATATGTAGGATACATATTGACTTCTACCATACTATAATGCATGGAACATGCCATCACCTTTGGTTCCCTTTAGAGGAGTATGATCTGCATATAAGGTGCCATTCTTGTTTTCTCTCTTAAAACAAGCACTAATACTGGTTTTGCGTTGTTCCCTAGTAGACAAACATTGAGCTGTCGAAATACGAGGCTAGTGTCACAATGTACCTTTTCATTATATTTACTCATTCAGTAGGCTGCAGGAATAATGTAAGGAATGTAGCTAAGAGTCTGACATCAGGGTTAGAGGATATCTAATTAACACCTGAGATATGGAGATGACATCACTTTCTTGCTGAGAGTGAGAAGGCCTTGAAGAATTTGCTAAGGAAAGTTAAAGACTGCAGCCTTTGATATGGATTTAAGCTTATTATAAACAAAACAAATAGTACCAAAGCTGGCACAAGACAACAGCATAATAAGTGAAGAAAAGATTCAAGTCAAGATTATCAAATTGCTTGGATGCACAATCAGTGCTCATGGAAAAAGCAGTCTAGATATCAAACAATGTATTATACTGGGAAAATCTGCTGCAGAAAACTTCTTGAAAGTATTGAAGAACAAAGAAGTCACTTGAGGACAAGGTGAACCCGACCTAAGCCAATGTATTTCCATAGCCTTCAATGCATGTGAAATTTGACAATGAATGTGGAAAGCCACAGGGTAATGCACTTGAATCTTGAAAGTAAGTAGGACAACTATAGCAGCATATGAATATGTCTTGAAAGAAGAAAATATATCCAGGATACACACTAGACATTAGCAGGAATAGAATTTGTTCCATGTATCCTTCTTAATGTCTTTGGTTTGGTTGTCTAGAAAAGCATATATCTCATCGGTAGAATGATGACAGTCTGATGGCTGCAGTGGGGAATATACACAAAGTCAGCAGG
Organism: Nesogale talazaci; assembly: GCA_004026705.1. Taxonomy (NCBI): domain Eukaryota; kingdom Metazoa; phylum Chordata; class Mammalia; order Afrosoricida; family Tenrecidae; genus Nesogale; species Nesogale talazaci. Next base: position 20,805 of record PVJH01004563.1, read on the forward strand.
TCAAGCTTGTGACTGAAAGCAGGAATTCATCCAAGGCTGATAGCTCAGATGAAAAGCTGACAATGACTCCCAATATTGGCAGGCAACATCGGAAATGATTTGTCTCAAATCCAAAGACTTGCTGAGCTAAATACAAAATCCAAAGACAGTAAAGAATGCCAAGCAGACTTCCCCACCACATTCACTTATCTTGAAAGCAAGTCACACTCACAAACTTTTTGCTTTCAATTGATTGTTTGAGAGTTGTGACCTGAGTAAGGCTGTTGTACAACACCCTAATCTTCTTACAGTTTATTAGTTGCCCATAGATGATCCCATCATTGAAAGGATTATGTTGTGTCTGGTCACATCGTGGGGTATTACTAGGTCTTTACTGCCAAGCCACTGAGAGGCCTGTTCCACCCAAGTTGACAGTAAAACTAATTATGTCAGACATTGTCAGGATAGACTCATTCTAGAAAGTCACCATGCTTATTAAAATAGAAGGTCTGTGAAAAAGTATTTTGGCAATATGGATTGACATAGTGGTGAAAACAATATGCTCAAATTTCATAATTGTGAGGCAAATGCAAGGCTGGAAGATGTTTGATTTTGTCATACATGGGGTCACGTTGAGTTGGAATTGACTTGATGGTACTTAAATACAATGACAAGGGAAACTATTCACTGATGCAAGATGTCTCAAATGAGATAGGAATGTCAGACTGGCTATATTAAAAATAATCGATCATTTCTGGAGTTGGCTTGTAATTTTGAACTGTCAAACTTATGTCCAGTAATGCAACACTTATCCAACAATGTCTCCTCCTACACATACCCACTCACACAAACTTTCAATAAGTAAAGTCAAATATCTTATCTAAATAGCCAAACACACATATTGTTGAACATTATTTTTCTTTTAAATACTTTTATTTGTGTATCAGGTTGAGTTGTCTTGAGAAACAAATGCAGTGATACTCATATGTTTACATGAAAGACCTGTATCAAGAAAAAAAATTAAAATAAAAAAGCAGCCCTTCGCAGTCCAATTCAAGTGCATGGGTCCAATGCTATGCAGAGCGCAGTTCAGACTCCCACAGCTGCCTGTGGACAGAGCACGGAGCAGTGGGAAGCTGGGAGGTCACAGGAGATCAGGTGTGGCCACCCCAGAGCCAATACAGAACTCAATAAAAGTCAAAACGGGAGGAGGAAGATGTCTCACTGTGCTTCTTATAAAGTGCCACACCCCAAAGGAGATATCATCTGTCTAAGACTCCACGCACATCTCCTCACATGTGCCACCTTTGCCAAAATAATCCATAAAGGTTACTACATGCTATCCGAACTATTACAAATAATTATTAAAACTCATACTTTCTAAATATGAATATTAAAGCTGATTTTAATTTCTTTTTCCTTCTAATTTTAGAACTATTTTAAATATCATTTTACAGGGTACTCATACAGTTCTTATCACAATCCATACATATATCTGTTGTGTCAAGCACATTTGTACATATGTTATCCTCATCCTTTTGAAAATGTTTTCTTTCTACTTGAGAAGCTCTTAAATCAAAATTTGAATATATAATATATGCTTTACTGTAGAATAATTTTGTAAATGCATCTGCATTTGATTGTTCAACATATAGGAGAGAGCTTAAAAGTTTATTGAAAGTGGACATAATAGATGCTGAAAATTTTCCATTACTGTTTGTTCCCACTCATGTAATACTCAAACACATTTCCACCCCATCATTGCATATATGGAAATGGAGTAAACAGAGTCTAATAAAAGTATTTTTAAAATACCTTGCATGCAATATTTCCCATATAATATAAGTATTGAGATATATTTTGTGAATTTTTAAGTGACATACAAACTTGGAGATTAGGAAAAAACACCTAATATTGTGTCTATTTTTTCTCCCTGACTATATACTGAATACTGAAGATATGAGAACACAAACATCTATAAAATCTCAGAGAAGATGGTTTCTTAATACACTCGATAATGCTTTAACTCTCAATTTTAGGAAAATCTCCTTGTTGTGAATTTTATTGTTTCAATTTAAGCTTGTTTTTGTTTCTCTCCTCTCCATGAAGATGGAGCGCAGCTGGGTCATGTCTTCTGTGTAAAGACATTTGAAATGAGAAGATGAAGTAATTAAAACACTTCTTTGCTTTTGACTAACATTTTCAAGGATTTATTTGAGAATTAATTTTTTTCAGTATTTCTTTTTCCTTCTTACATTCTTGAGTACTGTGTTTTATATAAGTAGTACAGCTTTCCTCTAAGATGTTTTCAGAACATCTAGGAGACACAGTGCAATGGTTCTTCATACACCTTTCATATCATTATTTCATTTCTTTTAGGCATTAATGAAGCAATAGAAATTCACAAAACTCTTCATACTTAGATAAGTAATAAATATCATAGTCAATAAATAAATGTTAAAAATTTTAAGACTTGTTGGATATGTTGGACTCCATTCCATCTTGTTATAGATATTACATTGGTCAAAAAACCTGACTCTCACAAGATGCCACCTAAAGTATTAAGGTTTTTTTTTGAACCACAATCAACATTAATGAAAGCCAAAATCAAGAAATAAAAGCATGGCATTCTATTTGGTCAAACCATTGCAATCGGTATTTAAAATGTTAAGAATCAAAATGGTTACTTTAAGTACTAAGATATGCAAAGCCATTAAATGAAGAATTAATAACCTATAAAATGAGTAATGATGAAAAATTGGTTATCCTCATGCAAAAAAGTAATCTTGATCCATGGCTTAGACCAGATTTAAAATTTAACTCTAAATTGATAAAAATATCTGGAACGCAGAAATATCTGTGGCAGAACTAATAAACCATGTACATGTATAGATAAAGGGCAAAAATAAATCAAAATGCAGACATTCTGAAACAGAACTAAAAACCTTTAAAAAAAGGGATCACCTGAAAACAAACTAATATGCTCTCCAATTGCTCACAGACGATATCTGTCAGCAAAGAATTGTGTTCACAAGAAAACTCTGTCCGGATAGAATAAGGGCACAAGAACACATTTTCAGACTGACAAAAACATGTAGTGCCTTTCAGCCACAAACTTCCTATAAAAATTCTTAAGGATATACATAAAAAAGAACAAGTATTCCTATACAAATGTGATATAGCAGAGGATAGATGACTATGAAAATAAGTAGATTTGTAATGAGTAGTTACATATATAATCTCTATATTAAAATAATGTTTAATTTGCAAGCATTTCACTTGTACATGCACTAGATTAATCAAATGAATGTGTTGAAGGCTTATATCTTCTAAAATGTTTGTAATTTGAAGTCATTTTGTAAAGATAAGTGATATTGATTATCACTGAATATTTTAACATGGATGTCATATTCATGTTATAATTATATAGATAGATTAGGAATAAGAAATAAATTTTCTAAAACATTAAATTATTAAAATAAGAAAAACTGATATTTGAAACAGAAAATAAATGAATAAAAACTGAAAAGTGATTAGGACAGAGCAAAATTTAAATATATATATAGAAAGAAAGAGCTGCAACCATATTAATAATTTGAATAAATATTTTGGAGAAAATTTTATTATTTTAAAGATAGCATTTCAGAGATTATTTTTAATTCAACTATTTCATGGGTCTTAAACTTCCTTGTTTTTTTTTCTCATGACAATTCCATATATTCTGAATGCCTACCCAAATCAAAAAACAAACTCATCACCATCAAGTTGACTCCAATTCTCAGCCATCCTACTGGACACGGTGGAGCTGTGATCGAGACTGTTATACTTCACAGGAGGGAAAAGTCTGGTCTTTCTCTCCAGGGGCAACTCTGGGTGTCAAACTGCTCATCAATGCCACCAGGGTCCCTTGAATATAAACAGATTTTAAAAATACAGTAATTGAAATACATATCAATCATAAGAATGATGTGACAAACAGGATTTCATAAAATTGTGTACCTGTGTATTTCCCAAATTATTTATTGAGATTAAAAATTAGTGAAATAACTTAGATGGCCTATAGTAGTAATAGAACAAGGAGATATATCTTATTTAAACTATTTTTAAATAAAAAACCGATAGTGAAAATTTTTGAGATCAACAGATTTTGGCAAAAATAAATAATGACTGTACTTTGTAAATGATAACTGACGCTGTATTGGTGAAGAGCACTGGAGAAGTGATTTGTTAATAGGAGCAAGCAGTATACATTGGTGTTACACTTCTATCATCAGGTTTCTCCTCACTTTTGGGTTCAGCTTATCTGGTCTTCATGCATGGAAGTCAGCGATATCCCAAGAGGAGTGAGCACTTTGGTCACTTTGTGGGGTTAGACTGCAGAGGGAGCCATCAAGGAACCAGGAAGAGCTATGAAAAAGAAAATTCTGAAATCGGAGGGCAGTATATTCCTTGAAAAAGAGAGTAGCAGTAACGTGGATGAGACATCATCAGACTTCAGATATTTTTTTAAGGTAGAGCTGCCAGAGCTTATTAATGACTAATCGGAGGAATTAGGAATGACATGTAGGTCTCTGGGAGGAGTAATTAGTAGGATAATGGTCCTCATTTGCAGTCATGAAGAAGACTTGGGGAGGAACAGATTTGTAGAAGAAAATCAATAATCGTGTTGTTGCCATGTTATGTTAATGATGCCTATTAGACATCTAATTAGAGATGTCAAGTAGATAGTCGGAGTTAAAATCTATTTAGAGGACAAGTTGAACTGAATAGAATTGTGAATTAGTGTGTAGGTGGCATTTAAAACAAGAAAAGTAGACAAAAGTAAATTTTTGTGTAAAATAAATGTACAGACTACTCAAGCTTCAAATTATTAGTATGGGTCAAAATGGAGCCCCGGTTGGATAGTGGGTGTGCATTGGGCTGCCATCTGCATGGTCAACAGTTCGAAGTCACCAGGCGTTCTGTGGAAGAGAGCCAGGGCTTTTCACACCCATAAACAGTCAGCCTCACAAAACTATTGGAGTCACTGTGAGTCGGCATTGCCTCAATGCTGGGAGTGAGCACAAGGGCCGAAAAATAAGTCTTCACATATGACTATTTTTGTAATTTGAAAATATGCCAAGCCGTTGAAAATATTTTAAATCAGCATTATAAAACCCAAAATCAAATCTGTTGCCATCAAGTCCATTCTGATAGATTGCAATTTTAAAGGGTAAAAAAATTGCAATCTATCAGAATATATAAACCACTGGGTTTCTATTTCTATAATCCCTATGGAAATAGGTGCCACATCTTTTGTTTTCCTGTGGCGTGACAGGTGTTGTCAAGCTACTTATCTTACAGCTAGGAGTTCAGTGCTTTACCATTGGTCTAGGACTCTTTATGTTTACATTGTCATTAATCAAAAATGATCATGACTGCATTAAATTTAGATGTTTTCATGGATAATCATTGCTCATAACAATAATGATATTATCTAAATGAATCAAAAAGTACTTCATAAATAGTGACATATTTTCTAATAAAAGAAGAAAAGGTATACAGTATTATAGATCACAAGAAAATTATTAAATAAAGCCATAATGTGATACAACTTGAAACCCATGAGAATGATAACTATACCTAGGCTTTGGCATATTGTGGGGGCAATATAGACTCTTGTGTGCTGAGGATGATGTGTTCAGTTTGAAAAACCAAAAATCACCTATGCCAACCCAATGGAGAACTCTGAAGAAGAGACCTGCAGCAAAGAGAAACAGAATTCAGAAAAAATAATGTTTAGATTTTTCTAGAGACAGGGGAAAGTTTATGAGAACAATGGAAGAAATGGAAAAATTAAAATCCTTAAAACAAAAAGAATGAATCCTATTTGGGATTCTCTCCGCTTCTTGAATTGTTATATTCTTTTCCTCTTGAAATTTTTTCTACAGATTTATTTTTTGTTTCTCCTTGCACTAGAATCCTGAAAAACTAAAATCCTTAAAACACAAAAAAAATCCAAGAATCAATTCTATTTGGGGTACTCTCTGCTTCATGAATTACTATATTCTCTTCCTCCTGAAATTTTTTCTATAGATTTAATTTTTGTTTCCCCTTGTACTGGAATCCTGAAAAATGAAAATCCTTAGATAAAACATAAAAATCCCAAGCAATAAACAATACAATAAAAGAATTAGACAACATATTAAAAGAATTAAGGAATAGAATGGACAAAAAGGAAAACCAAATAATTAAGTTCAAAGACAATTACTCAATTGACTATAATCAATGGGAGAAAGAATAAACAAACATTTCACTGACATTTTCCATTTTCAAGCAAAAAGAACACCCAAGGTATTTAGACAAAAAAAGAATCACTGCCTACAAAGGACAGCCGATAAGGATAATCTCGGATGTCTCAGCAGAAACTATTTACGCAAGAAGACAATAAAGTGAAATGCATTAAACTCTGAAAGGATAAACAAAAAACTCCCAAATAAAATAAATCCTGAAATGATGTGGGGCACTAGGAAGCTGGCAACCTATTTCCATTAAGATCCTAGACAAATCTGAGTACATACACCCCTGCATTAGTCCATAAATAACAAGTTAAACACCAAGAAGAAGGGAGAGGTCCGCTTCAGGTCATATGATCTTCTAATCTGTTCTCCCAAGTAACAAGGTAGAAAGGTAACCTAGCATCCATGAACCATGTAACACTTGTATATCTTAAAAAACAGTTCAACAGAGGTGACCGCCTCTCAGCTCGGTTCGCTTTTTTTACAGTGTTGTACTACATTGTCCTAATGTCATCCCAAATTAAAAACAAACAAACAAACAACTCACCTACAGAGGAATAAGTGTGGACAAAATAAGTGAAACCTACTGGTAATCCAAGTCAAGGTAAGGGGAAGGCTATTGCATTACTGGTAAAACAATGAGAGGGGACTGAGCCCCGGTGGCATAGTGGTTGTGGGCCGGACTGAGGCCCACAGGGTTGGCGGTTCAAATTCAGCAGCAGCTCTCCAGGAGCAAGACTGGACTTCCTACTCTAATCAGGGCAGTGATCCTCCCTCCCCCACACAAAAATAAATAAAGTGGGAGGAGCAACCTCTATTTGAGGAGGTGGGGGGGGGGCACTTGCCTATACTTATATAGAACTCAAGAGGAGAATATGCCTGGCGCTATGTTCCCAGTTGTACTTTTTAAATTTTCACCTAGTTCCTATCTAGACTTTGGTGACCCAGGATTGTGCTATAGACTTCTAGATGTCTTTATGCTGCCCTTTTGGGTCACTTACCGCCCTTGATAGGTCAAAGCAGAGAGATTTGTTGTGGGATTCCAGCAAGTGAACTGGGTTTTACCTCAAACTCAACATAGCATATTATGAACTTGACATATATCATTGGACTTCAAACTGAAGAATAATGTGAAATTGGAAGTTACTGGACTCTGATTTTCATTCTGTGTTTTGAGAGAGCTCAATGAAGGGTGGCCTGAGATGATCATAAATTTACCGTTTTAATTCTCTCTTTGCTTTCTTATGTCATACACTAATCTTGTAAGTATGGTTCTACCTTTGTTAGCAAGTGTTATTGAAAGTTTTAGTTATCACCAAACCCCATTATCTGTGTGAATAGTGCATCAATTAAAAATTTAATCTGTATAAGTCAACAATTTAAGTATTGCAGGCAGAAGTTTCCCAATACATAACTGTTATTAACCAAATTAGTGACACTATAAAAAGAATCAATAGTGGTGGGATGGTTTATAATGCTTATTATAAAGTGATAATGTTATTTATAAAGTAAGCCAGAAAGATAAATAAACAATATATATGTAAGCCCATCTCTGTGGAGATGGGTGCTATAGCAAAAATGTGGTGAAGAAAGCAGATAGTGTTCAGATATCAGAAAGAGTAGCATCTGGCATCATAAAGATTTTTTTTCAAACAAGCTGCTAACTGAGGCACCAACTTTGTACATGTGGAAGAAGCACAACAGTCTGTTTGATCTAAGAGTTGTATTTAATAAAATACAGATTCCTAGGAGGGAATTGTATCAGAGCTTAAATTGTGAAAATCCAGTTTGCTGAAGGCTATGGGTGACAGTGAAAACCCCAAATGCATTTGCAATGTCCTTATGTGGATTATATCTCCAGTGAATCCCTCTGACATAAGTGATCAATGTAAATAGGCCTGCTATCAAACAGAGAGTATTGCAAAGACTGCTATGGCAGATGTACTTAGGTTAAAATGTAATATCTTTTTGTTCCCCCTTTGATCCCTTTTAAAATTGTTTCAACTTTTAATATTATCTGCTTTCTCATTGAGGTTTTACTATGTTTTGTCTAGTCATTTTTGTATGTTTTACAGGATTTTTGTGATTATGTTTGTTTTGTATGATTTTCTATATATGAAATCTAAGAGATATGTCTATACAGCTAGCGATTGACTCATTGTAAAATTGCTAATTTGTAGGTTTGCATTGATTTAAAGAAACTGTATTAACATATAATTTTAAATTGTTGGATAATAATTAGCATAACTACAAACAACTAAATTATGAATTATGCCTTCTATTGATTGCTATACCTACAAGGACTTAAGGCAGATCTCTAACTCACTAAGACATTGAAATACCTAAAATTATACTACTGTTTTAACTATAGTTTTCCAGAGTAGAGAATGATACAGGCTTATATAAAACTTAAATAATTACAACTAGTATTTTAAATCAATATGTCTATTTAACTCTTGATAATGTGATCCACTAGTAAATCCAATTATTTCAAGGCTCAATTATATTAAAACTATATAAACCAAATTCTAGGAAAAAAGAAAATTTATTTGTATTTATAAAATAAATGAATATATGATAATAAATTTAAATTAAATCTAAATCACCAGGAAAATGTTCTCTGTTACTTAGTACAAATAATATAACAATGCTCTGGACCACTGAATAAACACCAGCGAGGCAAAACTAATCACTAGAATAAAACAAACATTTGAACTTGAAATAAAGGAAGCTTTGCATATATGCTTGGCTAGAAAGCCATTGATTAAAGCAAATTACATCTCCATTTTCTCGCCTGAATTTCTGTCCAAAATAAATAGAGAATAATCCGTCGCAAAAGAGAAATCTCACAGAATGTTATAGTTGGAGAACCATCAATACAAATATCACTTCCTCAAAATTAACTTTGAACTTCAACCATTACAAAACCAGCATACAAATAATATCATAAAGGGGTCTCAGTATGAGAGAGCTGGATTTAGACAAAAAGGGAGACTGAAATCCAAGAAGAAATAAAACTGGAAATGTAAAAGGGAGAAATTTATGTTTAAGTAGAATAAACTAGCATACATACTTATTACATGTAAATATATATCATTTTTTTTTTGTGGTTAGGTGTCTGAAAGTTGGTTCTGACTCATAGTGACCCTATGTAACAAAACAAAACAAAATAACCAAAAAAAACCCCAAAAAAACCTCAAAAACACTGCCCAGTCCTGTGCCATCTTCACAACTTTTCTTATGTTACAGAGAATGCATTGTTATACCTGTTATGTCCACCTATCTTATGAAGGGTTTCCTGTTCCTCACTACCCCTCTATCAAGCATAATGTCCTTCTCCAGGACATGTTAAAACTGCATGTCCAAAATACATGGGACAAAATCTCACTCATTCTTGTCCCTATGGAGCCTCTTGGCTTTGCTTCTTCCAAAACAGATTTGGGGGTCCTCTTTGCAGTCCCTGGAATTTTCAGTATTATTCACCAGCACCACTGTGTTAGTCTGGGTAAACTAGAGAAACAAATTCATAGACATGCATATGGATAAAAGGGTATGGTTTATATACAAGAGGATTAGGACATTAAGAAAGCATCCCAATCCAGTCCAGTTCAAAGTCATAAGTCTGATATTAGCCCATTTGCCAGATACCAGTCTATAATGTCTCCTTTCAACTCACGAAGTCACAGGCCAGGGGGGTGCAGAATTCTGGCACTGGTGAGAGGTCTCCCCATGGCTCCTCGCTGCCAAGGCTCAGGGCCATCAACAGCATCCAGTAGTGGTAGAGTTAACTCAGCGCTGTGGCTTCACTAGCTTCAGAGGCCTGGTTCTATCAGGATAAGGCCATGTGGCTTCTCCTTTGGCTCCTTCAGCTCCTCAGATGCTGACATCTTGTCTTGTCCATAATTTGTTGTCTTGGAGACTAACTCCCAACAACTGGTAAGATAGATTCTCATCTCCATGAGGGAAATATCGCGAGATTTCCCAGAAGTCTCAGGAGAAAGCCATGCCACAAGGAGGCCTCATTTGGCTATTCAAGAGCTATCTCCAGATTAATAGAGCAGAGTCCACCTCTACATATCAATAATGAAATTAACATAAGCACATGACCGCCACAACCACAATACACATACATCAGTTCTTCCTTATTCATTGTTCATCTTTCAATGCCAAGGAGTCGATTGAAGATGCCCTGGCTTGAAACAGGTGAACCTTACTTCTCAGAGAATAACATCTTTGTTTTCCAATAATTGTGTAGCATATTTATCCAATGCAATTCAGTGTGTGATAACTTGACTGCTTCCATGAGCATTTAGTTTAGAACCAAGCAAGACAAAGTCCTTGACAACTTTGGTCTTTTTTCTATTTATCTTGATGTTTCCTAATAGTCTAGCTTTAAGTATTTGGGTTTTCTTTACACTGAGCTCTATACCATACTGAAGGTTGCAATCCTTGGTCTTTATCAGCAAATGTTTCAACTCTTCCTCCCTTTGGAGAAGCAAGGTAGAGTTGTTTCCATATAGCAGATTCTTCATACGTCTTCCACCAAGACTGATGTCTCTCTATATAATCCATATTCCTTGATTATTTGCTAGGTGTACAGATGGTATTGTGTGAGATCATGCAACTAGAATGCACAGCTTTAGTGATTATACATATGTAGTGAAATATATAACATAGGAATTTCCTTTGTATTCTATTTTCTTAAATTCTATATTACTGACATTAATGTTGAGTTACTTCATTGACAAATGGCAGTGCATTTCATATGTTGCTTCAAATTAAAATCTATACAGTAGAAACTATTGTGTCAATGATAGCTATAAAAATTGATGAAAGAAGATTGAGCTGTGGTGGCGTAAGTGGTTGAGTGTGAGTGTGTGGCCAGCAGACTTGGCAGTACAAATCCAGCAGTGGCTTTCAGGAACAGCAGTGGGTAGCTCCCAAGACCACCAGAGGGCAGTGATGCACCCCCCAAAACAAAAAACAAAAATAAATAATAGATGTAAGATAAATTTCAGGAATTTCTGCACAAAATACTCTCATATCCTGTGAGTTATACACATAAATAATTTTCATTGATTTACCTACCATACTTCTATACATAAAGAAAGAGTAATATTATTGGATTATAGTTACAGAGCTTACTTCAAAATTGGCAGGAAATATGTAGGTAGGAATCTTAATGATTTAAGAAGGAGGTTGTCTTAGAGGATATGCCATACATTGTGAATTTTAAATATAAGGATTTTAAATATTAAAAATTGTTTCATTGATCTAAAAATTTGACATTCAATGTTTTCCATCGTATTAATTAACACAAACCTAAGTTCTTATATATCCATAGTTTCATTTTGGTTAAAATATTTTCATAAAAGTTAAACATTTAAACAAAGGAAAAATACACATACACAAATACTATATGCACTTAATATTGACTTATGACTTAAGAAATTTTATATGTATTTAATTTAACTTAGATAAATATGTAGACACTTGTGGATTGCATTGTTTTCCTCCAAAATATGTGCCAATTATGCAAAAGCATAACTCTCAGTTTATATAATTATCTTTCATTTTGTTCATTGATGTCATTACTTTATGTATGGCAAATCCTCACCTCGATGATGTTAATGAGACAAAATGAGAGACAGATACTTTAATACAAAGGATAAAGAGAGATTTTCTCTTCGGTTAATCTACTCTGAAATACGACAGAGATTAAATAAACTAGCAGAGATTAGATGGATAATCTACCACAAAGAAAGAACTGGGAGCAGAAAGCACAATTTACATAGGGGTCCTTGCATTGAGGAATTCAAGATTCAGGGGAAAACCCATTTCAAAACTTTTGTCCGACAGCTGACAAAAACTTCACTAGAGCTAGTTCCCTGAATTTGGATTTATATACTCCTACTTATGAGATAGTAACTTTATTTTTTAAAACAATCCAATTGAATTACTTTTGTTACAGTACCACACAATAGCACACACATTTCTAACAACCAGTGTTAAAAATTTCAGCAATTTTTGTCAAGTAGGTTTCTTGTTGTCATTAGTTACCATCTTGTCATCAAGTTGCTTCTGAATATTGGAGTCCTATGTGTGCAGAAAGAACGTGTCTTACAGGGATGCAAGACTGTTCTTTTAGAAACATATTGTCAAGTCCATTTATGAGTGTTTTAGAAATGCTAAATTTCAGTTAATAGTCTAATACTTGAACATTTGTAAAATGTAGAAACTCCTCAGTTTTGCTTAGAGAGATCAAAATTAACTCTTCTTAGATGTGAACCTAGGCTCACTTCATTTGGGCTAAAGAATATCAAAGTTCTACATTAAGTCACTTTGTATTTTTATGTTATGTTATTTTCTTTCTGATTATAACATAATAGGAAATAAAGTATTAAGTGCCCACTCTTTTTTCACTGCCTTGAAAAAACTCCTTGAATAAACAATTTCATTATTAACTGTGGCAGTCATGTGCTTATGTTAATTTCATGATTGAAATGTAGGGGTGGAGTCTAGCCTGTTAATCTGCAGATAGCTATTGAGTAGCCAAAGAGGCCTCTATGTGGGCATGGCTTTCTCCTGAGACTTCTGGGGAAACTAGTGATATTTCCCTCGTGAAGATGAGAAGCTATCTTCCCCAGTTGTTGGGAGTTAGTATCAAGGAGATTAATCACAGACAAGATGGCAGCGTCTGAGAAGCTGGAGGAGCCAGCAGAGAGACCACACGGCTTTGCTTTGATGGAGCCAGACCTCTGAAGCTGGAGCGGCATACTGTTGCTAGATCCTGAGCCCTGGAAGCAAGGAGCCATGGGGAGACCCCTGCCAGCGCCAGAATTCTGCACCCACTGACCTGTGACTTCCTGAGTCAGAAGGAGACTTTGTAGACTGATTTCAGGCACGTGGGTTAATATCGAACTTATGACTTTGTGCTGGACTGGATTGGAATGCCTTCTCGGTGCCACATTCCTTTTGTATATAAACCCTTTTCCTTGTTTCCATATGCGGGTCTATGAAATTTGTTCCTCTAGTCTACCTGGACTGACACAATAACTATTCCTTATATTATTTTAGTTATATGTGCTAATGTTTTGATACGCAACGTATTGTACAGGCTATAATGATTGTGCTTCATGTGAAGGCTTTCAATACTTGTAGTAAATAATCTTATTTTATTTATAGAATAATATGGGAAGATTTCACAGGTCATAGTATTTCAAAACCTTTAATAAACATATACTGAATAAGTATATGATCAGGGATATAACATATCTGGAAGGGATAAATTGGATCTCGATGTTCAAAAGTATGCAAAAATATACTGTATTTTTTGGACCATAAGACACACCCAGTTTTAAGAGCAGGAAAAAGAAAAATATTCTCAATCAAATAGTACCTATTTTAGAATTTTAGTATACTAAAATCTCCTTGAGTACCACACCTTCAGACCAGAAGATGCACCCTCGTTTTCCCCCCACTTTGGGTGGAGGCATTGTGGGGTTCAAGGTATACTCTCTATTAGTGTTTTCACATTTTAACTTTTCTATTAGAGAATTGGTAGCCTTCTCATGATAATCATACATTCGGCAGTTACATAATTTCATATTGACTTGATAAAAACAGTGGAATAGAGTTTAGTTTGTCAGGTCACTTTCTAATGCAATTCTTTGTGGGTGTGACCACCTAATGAAGATGCTGGAAACTTCTTCTCTTTCTCTTGAGAGGTGGGCCCCACACTACCACCCTCAGAAAGACGTAGGTGCATCACGCCAGCATTTAGATCAGTGGTTCTCAGCCTGTGGGTTGCGACCCCTTTGGGGACTGAATGACCCTTTCACAGGGATTGTCTCATTCATAACAGTAGGAAAATAACAGTTACAAAGTAGCATTGAAAATAATTATATGTTTGGAGGTTCACCACCACATGAGGAACTATACTAAAGGGTCCTGTAATTAGGAAGATAGAGACTCTTTGACTTTGATGCTTTTATTGTCCTTGAATTTGAAAGACTTTTCACCCACTGGCTTGTGATCTTCTCACATTCTGCATCATTACATATGCTGTGCAAGTCTGAGGAGGAATTTATAGACTAGTACCAGACATACAGATTTGATCTTGCGTGGGTTGGGATGTTTTCTGTATATACAATTACTCTATGATGTAAAGCTCTCATCTATACACATATGTGTGTGGAAGTTTGTTTCTCTAGTCAACCTGGACTAACACATCTTTTGTGGCTATCACAAAATTAACAAGCTTTCAGCGTTCCAAAAGACTATTTCCATGATCTTCACTCTTGACAGGCCTATTTTTGTTTAGACTGCCAATTTTACTTCTTGGTAGCCATTGCTCTGATGTTGCTTTTTCTTTAGAAGCATACTTGTAAATCCACATTTAATTCTACAAGAGGTACCTCAGGAACTTTTTCCCAATTGTTTAAAATGTTCTTGAAAATTCGACTCTTTGCTGTAGCTAACCAAAGCACAATGATTTTGATACTACTGGAACAGAGCGTTTGTTCAACTTTCACTTTTCGTTCAGATCTTTTTGAGCTGACACAGATGAGATGTTCTTGAGGTTGGGGTCAAGGACACTGGTGGCTATAATGGTTGCATGTTGGGCTGCTAATCCAGGGTCAGTAGTTCAAAACCACCAGTTCCACGGGAGAAAGACAGGTTTTATTCCTTTAAAGAATTACAAAAGTAAAATAAATATCATAAGATAATAGAGTTAAAATCATTTTAACTACTCCTTAAAGAATTAGAACTCATAACAGATTTCGACAGGAGCACTTTTCCCCTCTACTGTAAAGTTACTGTGAGAGAATAGATTATAGGACAGTGAGAGATGGTGCTGGGAATGAAGTCAGCAGTTAATCATTTTAAGTTACAAACTATTTCGATTAGGATAAAAGATAGTTCTTAAAAAATCATGTGGCCAGTCTGGTACTGGAGACTTAACCTTTAACATCATCTTGTCCCTTCTTAAAATATGTTTTCCATCCATAAATTGCAGATTTCTTTGGAGATTGGGTCCACACATTTTGCCAAAAACATGTTTCTCTTCTCCTACCCATTTCCCCACAAATTTAATCTTTACTTCACTTTACTCTTTTACTCTTTACTTTACTCTTTACTTTTTTTACTTTACTCTTTACTCTTTACTTTTTTACTCTTTACTCTTGCTTCAATTTTAGAAGAATACCTGTTTTTCCAATAGAAGTTCTTTTCAAACTAATGTCTTAGCCCTCTTGGTGCTTCAGAATGCATACTGTTTAGACATATTATAGCAATGTAATGTGGCTCATTTTGTTTCAGATTTAAAAAAATATTATGTTTAGTTTTATTTTTATGAACTGCATTTTGCATCGACTTTTGAAGACCTTATAAAGCAATAAAATTTAAAATATATTAAAAAGGCATTTCTGAACTATAAAAACTAAGATTTAAAAAATGGTTTGAAGAATATGATACATAAATGGTATTGTTAAAATAGAGCCTAATTATGAGTTATTATTTTTCTAAAATTGTAATAAAATTAAACAATGGAAGGAAGGAGAAAAGAAACAAAATTAAACAAAATAGGGTGAATCTACTTGTGTTAACAGGTGAATTCTAGAACTAAATATTAGACAAAATATTTCCTTATTTTACAATGAAGGATGAAAATCTAATAACAATTGAGCAAAAGAGAAATTTATAAAAATAGGGTCAGCTTTTTTAAAATGAGAAGAAAGAGAAGGATTAAAAAAGAATAAGAAAGGTACTAAATATAAGTTTAAATATTAAATTTATGGCAGAAAAGAGCACAATATAAAATATAAAAGAAAATAATAATACCAGAGTAAAAAATCAAAAGAGTGATGGTGTATGTTTGTTTGTGTGCTAAGTTTTGCACAAGGGTTTTGTGTCTGATTTGGGAAAAGGAGATTTATGTTTTCTGAAGACTGGGTGGGGCCTTAGGTTGCACTCTGGGCCATTGTTGGAGGCCCATGGAGGACTTATGTTCTGTGTTGGTAGGTGGGTGATTCCTCCTAGCCTGGCACTTGCTTTAGCTGTAATATGTTTTATGTTATTTGGAGCATATGGGTTGAATGGAACATTAGGACATGAAGAAGTTTCTCCAGGGTGTCTTAAAATAAGTGAATGGGACTGGGGGATCCCACCTTCCCAGAGGCAAGGACTTCAGAGAAGGACTGGGGGAGTGGAGATAACCTATCTTACTGACACCCTGTAGGGAGAAGTGGAGGGAAGAAGCAGTTCCAGAGGGTAGGTTATAGCTCTGAAGCACCTGAGAGGATATAAATGCAATTGTAGCTGAGGTACAAAGGTATTGCTAACTTGTGACTTTAGGATGTATCGTGGAAAACCAAAAAAAAAAAAAAGTTTTGTTGTTGCTTTTTCCATAGTTCAAAAAGTGGGAAAGTACTGATTAAGGCAAATCTTAGGAATAATGCCTGGTTTTGTCCTATGAAAGAAAAATCACACAGAAACTGCACTAGCAAAATAAAAACTGGGCTTGAAATCTTGTCTTGAAGGCAATCAAGACTGTGTTAGGCAGATCTTTTGACCAGTGCAGGGCAGTATCTCATATTAAGTAGTTTTACCCTGTGGTCCTTTGGGATGGTATGGCTGGTTAATGTTTAGACTAGAGGAGTGAATGTTTTGGTGTCAGTGGCATTTGCATAATCTCCTGTCAACTTGTAAGGGAGTGGAGTCTATCCTGTCCATCAGATTATAGCCAATGAGGCCTCTATGTGGGCAAGACCTTCTCCTGAAGATTTGGGAAACTCCTGTCTTCTCCCCTGGAGCTGGGACATACACTTTATTTGCTTCTTCTTTTATGCTGAGAACACACATGGGCCTAGACAGATGGAACCAGAGTCTTGGAGCAGGAAACCCCAGCCAATGCTGACATGCTTCCACCACCACTCAGTCTACAAGAGTTTCCACCCACTGACCTGTGATCTTCCTGCTTTTGGCATCATTGCATGTGTTGAGCTAGTTTGAAGAGGAAGTTTTAGACTGGTATCAGCCACATGGGCTAATATCAGACTTCTGGACTTGATCTGGACTGGAGTGGTTTTTTTATATACAATTACCCTTTGATATAAAGTTATCTTTAAACATATACAAGTGTCAATGAATCTGTTTTCCTGGTCAACCCGGACTAACATACCTCCCCAAGATGATGGTCCTTAGTCTTTAGTATGGATTGCAAATCAATTTAAAGAAATTCAAAATTCTAACAACTGAACCAGTATGTAACAACATGATAAGTAAAGATGGAAGTTGTGAAGAAGTTCCTCTTTTGTGGATTCACAATCCTCGTGGAAGCTGTTTTCAAGACATAAAATGAAACATTGCATTTGTTGAACAGCTAGGCTGTTACTTTGAGGTCTAAGATTTATCTAATCAAGCCGTTGTATATTCATTCACCTCACATGCATAGGAATGTTAAACATTGAGTAGGGAATATTGGAAAATAATTTATATGCTTGTATTGTGCTGGTGAAGAATATTGATAGAAATATGGACTGCCAAATAATAAACAAAACTGTCTTAGAAGACACTTGGTCAGAATGCTCTTCAGTGGTAATATCTCATCTCACATGCTTTGGACATATATTAGGGAAGAGATCAATTCCTGATAAAGGGACACTGTGCCTTAAAAAAATGGATAACAAAGAGGTTGGTGGCTCTGCAACAATGGGCTCAGATATAAGAGAAGCTTGAGGGATTGCTCAGAAACAGACATGGTTTTGTTCTGCTCTCCACAGCTTCCCTATGAGCCCAAACCAAACCAAAGGCACTTAATAACACAGATTTTGGAAAAGTTGGGTTTTGGAATATCTTTATTTTTCATCTTTTTTGGTAGTAGTCTTGCATTACTTTCCATACAGAAATTATATTTATGTCTTCCTATTCTTAGAGTTCACGATAGAGCCCAATCATTATACTTGTATGTATTTAACAAATTAGTTGAAAATATATGTCAGCATAAAAATCTATACATTAATATAGGATCTTCATGTATAACAGTTTAAAATTGCAAGTGTCAAATATATTCCTCAAAGTGTGAATAGTTAACATATTTCCATGTGGAAAATGTCATATCATATAACTATATAATAAAGATGAGTTTTGAAGCTACAAAAAGAGTTGCACAGTTGATTAATATATTAATAAATAGTCTGCTTTGAAAATGCTACATACGAGCTGAGCCCCAGTGGCATAGTGACTGTGTGCGGGACTCTGACCCACAGGGACAGAGGTTCAATTCCAGCAGTGGGGCTGGGCCTCCTATTCCCATCACCAGAGAGCAGTGATGCCTCCCAAAAAAAAATTTAAAAAAAAAGAAAATGCTACATGCTATAGGATTTATACGACTTGCTCTTGACTTTTTTACATACTTAGGATCCAAATCCCACAAAATGTAAAACCAATATTATGCATAATGATAAAAACAGACTTATGATAAAATTGGGGATGGTCATTACAAATTACATAATGAACAATTACTACATCATTGAAGAGATGCCAAATCATATAGTTAAGAAACATTGATAATCCTGACTGCGTGAAGTTGACACATAGTCTTAAGTCTCAGAGCCATTGTTACCTTGATGTTTATTATCACCAGAAATGCATCTTTAGTTCACAAAATAGTATATTTTTACTATATTTAAATGTGGAATGTCAAATAATAAGAGCACTGAAATGTGAGGGAAAATAGCTATATTGTGCTGGGACCTCAGAGGAAAATGAGAAATAAAGAAAGAAATCATGGGACTTTTATGAGGAAGGTGGAGCATAACTCCCTATGCTTTTGTAATGGCGTTTCATGAATATGCAATTCTCAGAAACTACAGGATTATGCAACACAACCTCTTCCATCTAGATATCTGTTATATTGCTATACCAGCAATATCACAAGTGGATGACCTTAACAAAGAAAGTTATTTCCTCATAGTTTAAGAACCTAGAAGTTGAAATTCAGGGTGATGGCTCATAAATACAAAAAAGCCTAAAGTCTGAGATTAAAGAATCATGATATGGAAAAACATACCACCTCCAACTCACATGCACACACAGAACTAGATCCTTCAAACCAGATGCAAGAGAAAAGAAAGATTGGGGTCAGCTGGAGAAAAACTGAAGCATTATTTCCCCAAGCCCATTGCTATTGAGTGATTCTGATCCTTTATAAGAGTTTCAAAGCTATGCATCTTTCCATAAGCAAGATAATTTTATAGGAAAAAAGAAAGTATTTATATTGTGTCAGCTGTAAGAAAACGTTTTTATTTGCTTTTAGGATCATCCAATGACATGAAACATTGCTAATGAAAGAAATAGCATTTGGGACATTGTAGGAGGAGTGTATGTAAATTTATGTAAAGTGAAATACATTTATGTAAAATAAAATGTATGTAAAACTTTTTAAAGTGCGTAGTCTTCTTTATGTAAAACTTGTGGAATATAAAGTAGGGAAATCCAGTGAGACAGAACTAGCTTATTGGTTGCCAAGTGCTTTGAGAATGGAGAAATTGACATGACTGTCCAGAAAATAATCCCGTGAAGGAGATCTCTGTGGTCATGTCAGTTTTCTGGCACTAGACTTGGGTTGCATATATTTGTAAACCCATTTAAATGCACTCTTTAAGCAGCTGAAGTGTATGACTTTTCTTTTATTTCTCATGGTTTTTTCTAATAATTTTATTAAGGGCTCCTACAGCTTTTATAACATTTAATACGTCTTCTATAGCAAGCATATTTGTACACACATTTCCATCTTCATTTCCAAATGTTTTCTACTTGAGCCCTTGGTATAAGCTCTTCTTTCCCCACCTTTAAAAAAAATCATTCCACTTTTTTTAGGAACTAGGAAGGGACAAAATAGTGAAGAATGGGGATTGAACAGGAAATATAACCGTTTTTGATTAGTTGGGGTGATTTTAGGTAGTCTGCAATGTAGCATGCTCTTTAAAGTTACAACCTTTAGATTCAGTCTGTTTGAAATGGCCCCCCTTAATACAAGAAAGTAAGGATAATCTGTGGTCCTGGTTCCCTCCAGTTGTACTGTATTTGTATGTAGCATAGCGGGATGTGTGGAAGTAGGTGTGTTGGCATAAAACTGCTGTATTGGAAGCAAGACAGCATTTTGAATTAGCCTAGGATGGTGACACAAGATATTGTAGGCTGTGAAGCAATTGAGAGATAATTACGAGGTAGAACAAACAGAACATTATGATTGATTTATATGGCTGGCTGTAATCTTTTAATGAATATAACCATAACCCAGGCCAAACAATTTAATTTCCATCTGTGCTAAAGTTAAAAACTAAACTGAAAAGGTTAACAAGCACACATGAGCTTTTAAAAATGTACTCAATATTATCTTTCTGTTCCATATTCCTTTCATAATGACTATCTAGTATCTTGATGACAGGCATACAATGATTAAAATTTAATATTTTAAGAACACTGTTTTAAAAAATTTGTGACCTTTACCAATATATTGGAAAAATGACTAATTGTCAGAAATTAAAAACGTATTATGGGAGCTTATGCGAAATAAGGTATTAGAACATTAAGCACAGTTCCTTGTAAAAGATAACATTTTAAATAACATTAGATGGACAAAATAGTGATGTCCCATATAAGAAGAAATTGGGAATGATTAATCACCATAGAATAATCAGAAGAAGTACCTAGTAGAATATTTAACACGTTGTTGTATGGTACTGAGTCAATTCCAGCACTGTCTGGGAGAGCAGAATGGCTACATAGGGATCTCTAGACTGTAATCATTATGGAAGTAAATTTCAAGATCTTTTTCCTACAGAGCAGCTCGTCCATTCAAACAATAGACGTTAGAGTTAGCAATCAAGAATGCAACCATTGTTCCAATAGAATTTCTTAATGTTTACCAGGGAAAAGTCATGAAGATAAATAAATAATTTTAAATTAAGTAATAAAATGGATAATTATAAAGAATCAAAATATTATGACATGAAGAACCAAAAGATATATCCATTATAAAAGGTCACTCTTTTTAAGTTCAGTAAGGTCTGTATTTGAGCTTACATGGTGGTTCTGTATATTATAAAACTATTAGAGAAGACCAAATAATCCAGCAAATGTATGCCCTAATTATATAACAATCTTTACTTCATCTTCTATACTTTTCTTTGACTATAAAGTTTAATCAGAATTTATTAAATTCATACCAAACAAGAAAATGATTGTCAGGAGATTAAATACCAGTTTAACACTTATATATAATCTAAATCCTATGTTGAAATTATCACACAAGAATTATAAAATAACTTTTATAAATATACCAAAGCATCTCGTGAAAGAACAGGAAATCAAGTATGGACACAGGACATATTTACACTGAGACAAAACGGTGATGTCTTAGATGGAAATGGTACAAAAAGATATTTCACTATGCTTAAGAACACACTGTAACAAACAGACAAAGGATTCAATGGACCGAGAAATGGGAGATAGATATAGATATATATTCTCCAAACAAATACATCCAGTGTGGAAAAGAAAATGATAGCTATAGGAAAAAACAAACAAATAAGATCTATCCAGAGTATTTTGTTTTCTAAAACACACATCGTTTAAATATCAGTGAAATAAATAATAAAGAAAAGCACAGAAAAACAAAGAAATAATTCCAACATTTTCATTAAAAGAAAAAAGACAAGGTCTGAGACTAAAGAACCATAATATGGATACATAACTTCAAGTTCCATATACACACATGCTCAAGTACAGAGAAATAGAACCTTCCAACCTAATGCAAGAGAAAAGAAAGGTTGAAGTCAGCAGGGGGAGAAATAAAAGCATTCTTATAGACCCAAGCCCATTAAGTTTTCTTGTTCTTATCAAGTTTTGGGTTTTTTATTTAATTGCTTAGGGGAAGATAAGGAAAATATCTTTATTTGATGCAGGATATCTTTGAAGTGTTAAATGGAAGGAGCTACACCAATACAGGGACACTCTCTTCTACTATAGGAAATGCTGAGCATGGGGTTTCCACAAGCAGAAACCCTGACATCATCAAACGTTTTCCTCATTCAATGACCCAACTATTTCACTACTAAATTATCTCTCTTTTATCTCTATTCTCTTTTAACCCTCCCCCATTAATTTTTCTTCCATGGTGAGTTTGAATCACCTCCCTTGTACTCAGTCCAAGATTCCCCTGGATGTGCTGCCATGACTTCTTACAGTAAAGAGAGAATGAGTAACACAAAGTGCTGAGAGTTTCAAGATTTTCAGACTCCAAAAACCAACTGCACTGTCCTCTAACGAACTCCAACTCATAGTGAGAACAGGTAGAACTGTTCCCATGAGTTTATAAGATTGTGACTTTTTATGGGCAGGAAAGCTTTGCATCTGTTGTCTAGAATTCACTGTACTTGTTCAATTTGTATATTGAAGATATCATCTGAGAAGCTAGATCATATGATGAAGAGCGGGGCGTCAGGATTGCAGACATGCTCAGGAACTACTTGAAATAAGCAGATGACTCTCTCTTTCTACCTGACTGTGAGCAGGGTTTAACGGACTTGCTGACAAAAATCAAAGGTCAAAGCCTTCAATATAGATTACAACTCAATGTAAAGAAAGCAGAATTCTCCAAACTGGTCCAATATTCAACACTATTACACACAGACAAGATCAAATTTTTCAAGACCTCAATTTTATTTATATCCACAATTAGTGTTAAAGAAAGTACCAGTCAAGAGATCAAATTATGCTCGGCATTGGGTACATCTACTGCACAAGATCTCTTTAAAGTGTGTAGGAGCACAGATGTCACTTGGAGGACTCATATTTGCCTGCATTTATAAGCAGCTCCCATTCATATGAAATTCTGGTGCTATATGGGATTACACAGGAAGTAACTAAGAATGTAAAAGTTATAAATGAAGAAGAAGAAACAGTAACCTGTTACAATAAAAATAATATCCAAATACTTAAGATTGGGTGTATGTGTTTGTGTATGAGTATCTATGAAATCATCTGTAAAATGTTCATCTTCAGAAATAAAGGAGTGGCAATGATGAGATTATTAAGAAAATATCAGGAGACTGGTAGCATAGTGTGTTATGCATTGGGCTGATAACCACAAGGTCAACAGTTCAAAACCACTAGCTGCTTTGCAGGAGAAAGAGGAGGCTTTTCACTCTTACAAGGATCGACAGTCCTACAACTCTCAGGGGCAGTTCTGCAATATGCTGCAGGGTTGGTAGGAGTTGGAAATGACTTGATGGCAGGGAGAAGAACATATCACCAGCTCTTGACTCCAATTTATGTGAGAAGGGATAATATCCCCCCTCCCCCAAAGAAAAAAAATAATAAAAATTGATCTCAGGAGACAACTATGTTTATGGCAAAACAAGAAACAAAACAGCTATAGTAAGCTTGCAGAAATAAAGCAAATGTTAAAGGAAATTCCACTGATCTTCAAGCTGGAGGTCTGGAAACTCTACAGCTTGGATGGGAAGAAGGTGAAAAGATACATAAAATGAAAAGTGACTTACAAATTTTATAAATAAAGATGTGGAGTTTGGTGGAAATAGAGAGAAAATGACCTTTCAGGAAAGGTGTAAATTTCTTAAAATGCTTGCAGATTTTCACAGTTGAACTTCATTGATTACTGAAAATGATGTACAGTATGCCTGCATGTTTTTTTCTTCATAGATTGAAATGAAACTGAGATAAAATCATCCATTTATAATAAAATATTCCTGGATATGATTAGAGTCACTATAACTGTCCCATCAAACCATACTATGATATCCCATCATAAACCTTTGTACACAAACACAAGCATATATATAAACTTAAATGGCACTATCATAATCAAATAAAAAAGTGAAAAAACAGAATAGTAATTCAGTTTACATGAGATGACTATTTGAAATATGTAGCTTTCCTCATTAATGTATATTATTATATATTACTCATATTTTATTCTCATGGGGGATTTCTTATTTACTGGAAAATGCCCTTTATCAAAACTGTCATATCTTTATGATGTACTTATTTTAAATATTTCCCTTATGTTCTCCAGCAAATGAAGACATATGGTCCTACAGTATTGCCATATGGTAGGACGCATATGCTTTACATCAGCACAAACACACACTCTTTTAGGTTAAGAAGTCACTCAATTTAAATTATGTTTTTCATCTTGTCAGACTAATTTTAAATTTTTAATGACACAGAAATATTTTTCAATTGATGATAGTTTTGAATTGATTATTGCAACAAAAGGGAAACAAAGAAACTAACTAACTAACTAATAAAGTGCCAGAAGGAAAATTATGGAGGCAATTAATTGTATTATTGGTACAGTGAAGAATAATTTTATATTCAAAATAGACAAGTGCTAAGATTTAAAACTTGAATACTAAAAAGGTGCAGGACAATAGAAATGAAATAATCCAATTTAAAGGGAAAATAATACATACTTCAATATATTAAAAAAATAGATCTGAGCTAAAACTTGGACATAAAGAGAACTTTATTCCACTTTCCACTCTTTTCTTCCTTTCTGCATTTTATTGTTATAGAGAAATACTCATGTCCACAGGAGAGGAATTGCCCTGCTCACTTTTCTTTTTGTAATAGTTATGGTGCAAATATCAAACTGATGTTCCAAAATAGAAAATGAGTCTTTCAAACTTTTATTTTGTATGAAACCTTTCACTGATTCCAACAAGTTGTGTTGTTTTGGAGTTTTTTGTGGGGAGGGGGATGTATTTCTTTGGAGAAATATGTAAGTAGTGAAGAAAACATGACTCATTCAGGGTGAGTGAGTTTGTGTGCATGATGACAGACCAGCTCATGAAAGGAGGCAGAGCACAGTTGTATGACTCAAAATATGCAACCCTTGTCACTGAACTGGATGTCGGAAATTGTCCCATTAGTGTTTGTTTTGCTGTGTATATTCCCAACAACAGTGATCAATAATAAATTAGGGGGAAATTATTCATTCTGGTTTATAATACTGATTAAGTTGTAGAACAATTAAGTACAGATAAGCTTTGACCTCGCTTAAAATATAAGTAAAGAAAAACAGTTTTATATTATAAATCTTATTATTAGGTACCATAAAATCATCTGTGACAAATAGTGACTTCATGTATTGCAGGAAAAAATTGTCCAGCCCTGCATTATCCTTACAATCTTTATATTTAAGTTCGTTGCTGCTTACACTCTGTCAGCCCGTCTAATTGAGGTTTCTCTTTGCCTCTGACACGCTTGCTTTACCAAGCATATCGTGCTCCAGTAATTGGTCCCGTACTGATGACACGTGTCCAAAGGAACCAGGACAGAGTCTTGCTATCCCTGCTCAGGAGCATGCTGGTCATACACATTCCAATACAAATTGGATCATTACATTGGAAGTCCATGGAAATGTTCTTTGCCAATACAAAATTCAGATGCATTAATTATTCTTTGGCCTCCCTTTTGCAATCTGATTTTGAATGCAATTTATGCAATTGAAAAAAGCATGACTTGAGTCAGCTGCACCCTAGTTGTAAAAGTAACACCTTCACCTTGTAACACATTGAAGAAGGTGTTTACAATAGATGTGTCCAGGATAAGTTGTCATTTTGTCTCTTGTTTACTTCTTCCATGGACACTATAAAACTATGCAAGGAATACTTTAAGTTGAGTAGCAAACAAAATGTAAAATGTCCTCATAATGTAATTATAAAATTAGCATTGCATGGCTTGACCAACTATTATCTCATTAAATCATGATTGCAGGGAAATTTATAAGGGTAAATTATCAAAAGGAAAATCTTCATATAGTCTATTTTTCCTCCTTGTTAGTGTACCTATATAATGTTAAAACAATATTGTGGACTGAAATAATCTAAATTCTGTAAGTAAAGTGCAGCTCTGAAAAATATGTAGCCTGTGATGATGACTGTAAGACATGTTCAATGTGCAATTTGATATGAACAGTCGCAGATTCTGAAGGACCTATAGCACATGCTGTTCATAATTAGAATGGAATCCTCATGACAAAACACATACTCTGTGCTTTGGTGTTACTTCCAAGGGCTTTTATAGTTGTTTTCTTTGACTAATAAAGGAGAACCCTCATGGTATAGTAAATGAGGAGTTGAGATGGACATTGCAAGTCAGCAGTTCTAATTCACCAGTTCTAAAGAAAGCCAAGACTTTTGGTTCCTTTTGAAATCTCGATTGGAAATTGCAATGGGGCAGTTCTACTCAGCCCTATAGGCCCGACATCAGCAGGAACCAGCTGGAGGGCAATGGGTTTCATTTATCTTTAAGCTGCTAGTATTGGATTTCTTTTCCAGCATTAGCACGTGGAAAATGGAGTATATTTTGATGCAAATAATATTTTTCCTAGTTATTTTTTTAGTTAGCAGTCTCTAAGAAGTTTGTACATGGCCATCTGCAAAAATTAATTGATTGTTACATTAATAATGTAGACGCATTCATAATCCCGGTTGATTATGCAGTAATATATCTCTAGGTTCAGTGAATTATTTGATAAAGCTCTAGTAGCAAAACTCTGTATAATCCCACCCAACTGCCTTTTTCTACATGAGTCTGTGTAAGGATGTGGGAGATGATACTGATAGGATCCACATGTGAGCGGTGCTAACAGCCAACATTATGATTTCTGTCCTGCTGTGTGGACAAATGAGCTGTGTTAGTTTGGGTAGACTAGAGAAGCAAATTCATAAGCATGAATATGAATATAAAGGAAAGGTTTATATGCAAGAGAAATGAAACATTGAGAAAGCATCCTAACCCAGTCCAGTCCAAGGTCATAAGTCCCATGTTAGCGCATATGTCCGATCCCAATTTATAAAGTCTCCTTCTGACTCACGGAGCATGTGCAATGACACCAGGACAATCACAGGCCAGTGGATGTAGTCTTGTGTATCCTGCAGCAGTAGAAGCATCTCGGTACTGGCAGGGGTCTCCCAATGGCTCCATGTTTCCAGGGCTCATGGTTCATCAGCAGTATCCATAAGTGGTAGGAGGATCTCAGCACTTGCAGGGGTCTCTCTGTGGTTTTTCTGGCCCCAGCCATCTGTTTCCATCAGGGCAAGCTCATGTGGCTTCTCCGCCTGCTCCTCCAGGTTCCAGAACTCAGTATCTATCAGCAGGCTGCCATCTTGTCTTGTCAGTAGACCAACATCAAGAGACTGAGCCAAGCCTCTCTACTCCAATTAGGAAATTCTGCGGGACTTCCCAGAATTCTCTGCAGAAGCCATGCCCACACAGAGGCCTCATTGGCTATCTTCAGATCGACAGGCTAGACTCCACCCCTATACTCCCAGTCATGAAATTGACATCAAGTACGTGACTGCCGCAGCCCTAGAGAACCAGAAGGCAGGACCTCACTACCAGGAAGTGCCTATGTGGTGCATCTCTTGCTGACTCTACATGTGCTACTTGCCCCTGATTTCACCAGATCCCATGCCCTTGGAGAGAAGAAGGATTCTTGAGACAGGCATCGGAAATATTATTTGGGACATACCAGCATTCACAGACATGTGCCATTTCTCTTTAAACTGTGAGTTCTAGGTGACCTTTGATTTGCAGAATCCTGTATCATAAGGGAGTCTAGGGCCATAAGGGGATGGCTGATATCAGTAGGACTGGAATGGTACAGCAATTTTAAAAAGGTGAGAGATTTGGGATATACTTCACCTTCTCCTATTTGGGACCTATCTTGGATAAATTTTAATTAAGAAAATGGTTACTTCATCTCATTTAAAGAGTACACCTGGCTTAAGAAATTTCAAATGTTAATTATTAATATTATAGCATTATAGGTTGCAATGTGATTCCAGTTTGTTAGGATTTTTTTCAAGGATTATATCATGTCTGTTAAAAATTTATCAGGTGGACATATTTGCTTACAAGTATTAAATTTTTAACAAACTTAGGCTGATTTCTGTTATCTTGAATGTTCAGGCTAGTGGATTTTCTTTTACAAAGAATTCAACTTGACAGGAACATATTGTGCCACTGGAAGAAGTGATTAATCCTTATATTCATGGATTAGTGAAATGACAATGTGCAACTTGTCACAAATACTAAATTTAGCCAGGTTAATTTTCTTTCCATCCAAAGATATGAGGTGGAGGGGGCAGCCTTCAAAATTGTCACCATGCTTGTGTGTGTGTGTGTGTGTGTGTGTGTGTATGTGTGCCTGGGCGTGCATGTGCATGTATCTTCTAATTTTTCACTCCATCAGAAATAAGAAGTGGGAAAAACTGTTTTCAAAAGGTCACTATGGTTGTGTATGTGTGTGTGTTTATATTCTCCTTTTCCTTGAGTTTTTAATTCTCTTTCTAATCTTGACAAAATATAATGTTACTCTCAAACACGTGAATTTTTTCTATTCCTTTTAACATGTCTTGACAATAGGAGAATATACATGTATTGGCATGACTTAATGCCTGACATTTCGTTACCGTTGTATTCTAGCATAATTGATTTAGAAGAGCTAAGAATGATAAATAATAGGAGTATTTGTTCCCATGTTACTAGTGATAATTAATAGTAATTTCTATCCACAAGGAAGATCATTGAAACTGCACAGTCTCCTTGGCATCAGACAGGTTGGCCATTTAATTTATTTTTATGAGGTGACTGTCCTTAGGTGGTATGCAGTGGGCTTCAAGCTTTAGTGCGTTGTGCATGCACGACAGAAGGAAGCACATCATGGGCCTCTTCTTTTCTCACAATCGTTACTAAGCTTGACTCCATTCTTTACAACCCCCTGTAAATCCGTCTCAGGGAGGGCCTTCCTCTTTCTCAGGGCCCCTCCACTCTGTCAGGGACTGGTCTCTCGTGACAGTATGTCCAAAGTCTGTGAGGTAAATCCTGTCTATTCTCCCTCTGAGGAGCGCTCTGGATCACTGCTCCCCATACAGAGGAGTTTTTCCTCTGTATGTCACTGGATTTGTTTCTCTAGTCAACCTGGCCTAGCACGTTGAGTCTACTCCGACTTAGAGTAACACAAGAAGATAGGCAAGAACTGCCTATCAGTTCTTGGTGCTTTCAGTACCACAATCCAAATGGATCTATTCTTCAATAGTCTTCCATTTTAAATGTTCAACTTTCACATACTTTTGTTGCAATGGAAAGTGTCATGGCTAGGGTCAAGCACACCTTAGTCCACAAAGAAACATCCTTGATTTTCAATACATTAAAGAAGTCTAGTTCATCTCTTGATCTTGAGGCTGCTGCTTCTGTGATCATTAATTGTGGTACCAGTTAAGACAAAATCCTTTCATTTTACTTTGGTACAGTGAAAATTGTCAGCAGTTAAAATATCCATAGGATAAATAAGAGTGAGTTGTTCAGACATCTAAATTAATAGAATGATGTAAAAATTTGTGCAAAAATAAGTGTGAAAATATGGGCTGAGCCCCAGTGGCCTAGTGGTTCTGCGCGGGACTGCGGCCCACTGGGACGGAGGTTCAATTCCAGCAGTGGGGCTGGGCCTCCTACTCCCGGAGAGCAGTGATGCCCCCCCAAAAAACAAAAAAAAAACCAAAAAATAAGTGTGAAAATATATATCTTCTTATAATATATCAAAGATAAAGAAATACTAGTAGATAAATGAAATGGAACAATGTGACCACTGGTTAGTACATAGTTTCAAATGTTTCTGCAAAAAATTTATTTTTTTTATTGTAGCATGTGAAAATCTCATTTTTACAGAAACAAGATGATTAAATATTTTTTAATCTTATATACATCAATATAAAAAGTTGCAAAAATATAACCTTATAAAATGTCCATCTGGTCTCTCCTAATCCTAACATACTCCAATGGGAAAAGAATCATGTGTGTACTGAAGTCATTCCTACAGGCTTCAAGTTAGCAACTTTGCCCATTTCAAAATTGCAGCCACATACAAGAAAAGCACTGATGAATTAATGGGTTACACATTGTATTACTCACCATGGGTTATGCAATTCAAAATGCAGCTGCTTGGTTGTAGAAATGTAAGGCTTTCTGCATAAAGAGCTACAGCCTCTAGAAATCCACAGAGGCAGTTCTTGCCTATCTTCTGGTGTTACTCTAAGTCGGAGTAGACTCAGCATGCCAGACCAGGTTGACTAGAGAAACAAATCTAGTGACATTCAATATCAAGATGTTGTTACATATCAAGAAAATATCCCAGCCCAGTCCAATTCAAGCACATAATGCTGAAACTGGTCCATAATCCCTGTTCACACTTCGCAGCCGCATGCAATGATGCAAAATGCTGGGATATCACAGGAGGGTGGGATCATGTGGATCCCAAGTTGGTGAAAAGTTCACAGAGCTCCAGCAGGGTTCCAACAGATCTCAGGATGGCCAGTGTGAGTAGGTAAAGGCCGAGAGAGCAAGAGGAGAGAGAGCTCCAAAGAGTTATCTAATGCTGTCATACCTCAAAGTGTGCTCACCAGGCTCTGACCTGATTGACAAGCTAACTTTACTCTTACATTTTTAAATATCTTCAAGTTGACATGAAAATATGTAACTACTCACTCTGTCTCACCATATGGGTGAATACAGGTGCAATAGATATTATAACAAAAATGTGAGTCGATATTTCTAAAATAGATTTTTGATAGAAGAGAGTATAGTTAACTCCAACAGTTTTATTGAAGTGCAAACTATTATATTTAGAAAAATTAACTGTTCTGATCTGTTCTAGGTCACCATTTTAGTACAATGGAGGTAAAATCTTTATCCACAAGTTTCTGGTGGCAGTATGGCTTTTCAAATGCTTCTTAGCGGGCTGAGCCCCGGTGGTGTAAGAGGTTGAATGTGGGTAAGACTGCGGTCTGCGGGCTTGGCGGCTCAAATCCAATGGCAGCTCTCAGGAGCAGCACTGGGTCGTGCCCACGACCACCAGAAGTCAGTGATGCCCCCCCAAAAGAAAGTACCCTCAAATGCTTCTTAGCATAATCCTTTATGAGACTTTTAAGTTGAAAGCTATCTAGATGGAAGAACACATGAGATATCTGATAAGCTAAGAAATAATTAAACAGGTGAAAACTTCTGGTCATAAGCTTGGACCTAACAGAAAAGTCAATAAGCACATATTTCAAGCATGATAATTAAAAAGACAGTTAAAAAAAATTTAGATCCAAGAAGACTCCTCTCTGAAATTAAGGGGGGAGTATATCATGATATCAAAAACAAACTATCATAATGATTGAGATAAATTTCTCAAACTTTAATTACACACCAACATCACTGAGTGAAGTGGAAAATTTTAGTTTCTGAGCAAAGAATTCAGATAAAAGTTCAGCAATGATGAGATTTAAATAGTTTTATCTCAGTAATTGTCATCTGAAATTCATTTAAAATAGGACTGCCTAGTGTTTAGTGGTATAGATATAATATATTTTAAGCTAAAATATATTACATATAAAATACATAGGTATAGAGATATATGGAGATACAAGGGTGAGATGTAGATATCTGTGTATATCTTTCTTGAGATAGGCTTATGCTACATAAATGCAGATGCTACTTAAGCCATGCCATTTTCAAGATGTTTCCAAAACATCCATGAGTGAGAAGATTTATTGACAATTTAGCCCTGGTTAGTAAGGAAATGAACCTACTATCTTCTGAAACCTACAAATGGCATGACTACAGTATCTTTAAATGAACCAACAGGAGGATGCAAGGTATTAGTCAAGTCTTAGATTTTATTGTGAAAGACAGGCAATGCTTCTTGCAGGATCACCAGCTGGTGGACAATGGTAACTAAGTTGGGTGTGGAGTAGAACTCTGCTCCATTGGATTTTCAGTGACAGATTTTTGTGTAAGTTGATCACAAAGACTTCCTTTAAAGCTGTCTCTGCGTAAATTCAAATCCCCGATCTTTTCTTTAGCAGCCAAGCGTGTTAACAGTTTGTTCCATCCAGGGATTTATTTATGTTTCCAAAGACCAGGATGAGTCTGAAGGGGCTAATAACCTGAATAAATTATGATAATTTTATAAACAGGAGCATTCTTATGCATCCACAGTGAAGCTGACAACATGTATATTTTATTTTACTCCATTTACATTAAAAAATACGTGACGACCATTAAGATCAGTTTAAAATATGTAAATACTACATACTATTGTGTTTCTAGGAGTTCCATATTTTAATCGTGTATCTATGTCTTGCATTTATTGGTGTATTTCATCTCCAGGAAGAAGACTTTTAAAGAATGATCCTTATTATAACAGATTTTTAACACATTTCCATTTGAATATCCTACCCTTAAAATGTAAATTTCAAAAAATATATATATATAAATTTAAAAATAGGAACACTACAGTTAATTTTATTTAATGGAGGAAATTTTAAAAATAGGAACACTACAGTTAATTTTATTTAATGGAGGAAATGTAAGTTTCACTATCATTTATTAATTTAAAAATTATACAAATTAAAAAAATAAAATATATATGTAAACTGAATTTCATGTGTGTATTTCAGAATTGCTCCAAAATTACTACCCAAGCAGGTATGCTTGATGTTAAAGAATAACCACATATGCAAATATTAAATCTTTTAAGTATTATGAATAGATTTATCAGATTGGAAATAACTCATGCAAATTAATTTCTGACTTATATTAAAGTTTACAGCAGATCTGTTTATACTGGCATGATTTTGTTGTTCCTAAATAAAGATATATCATCATGACTCATGCTAAGTACCCATATGTATGTATCTTTACTCTTTTTTAGCGATGCTTTTGTTATTCCCCAGAAAGTCATTATAGCAATTGTTAATATTGAAAATTGAGATTTCACTTATACAGTGTTAACTAATATCGAGACATGGTCTTGGAAGTAATGGTCTTGGTTTATGGATAGAGGTATAAACATAGCTGTGTCCATATGTACATACATTAAACCAAAAAAAGAGTGGTATTGGCCTATGTACCTATATTATATGGCCACACACTGAGGTAGTGGATGGACTCCAAATTTCTGCTCCAATCCCCTTTCAATGCAAGAATGCTTTGTTTTAACAAACTGTCATACTGTTATGCTCACCCTCTCAGTACATAAGCAGAAGGCAAAAGTGATGAATAAGCAAATGTGAAGAAAGATGGGTACCCAGCTATTAAAAGATGCAGTGTCTGGAGTCTTAAAAGTTTGAAGTGAGAAAGTGGCCATCTAACGGAGAAACAATACCACATGGAAAAAGCACACCAGTCTGTGTGATCATGATGTGTCATCGGAACCAGGGAACAGGCATCAGAAGGCCCATAACAAACAACAAGTCATGGAAAAAAGCATCCTTGAGAAACAGTTGGGTTGGAACAGAGACCCATCTGTAGATAATGGAACATCCCCAACAATAGGGGTCACACGGAAGTGATGAGTCAACTGGGGTGCAGTAAAACACCATTAAAACACACAATATTCCTCTGGTTCCCTAAGGCTTCCTCATCTGTGAACTGGTGCATATCACTGCTGACTTTATGGATGGCCTGTCCTGATTTGACTTTGCTAATGGATACACACTTCACAAGTTTCCAACTAGAATGAAGATTCTTCACGTTGAAAGATATGATTGTTTCCTCAGAGCCTTGGGTTGATGTAAGTGGGAAATATAGAAATTAGACACCCAAAATAAGGGAATGAAGGCATGAGGTGGTTTGACTTGCAAACTCTTAGGTGGGGGAATATGTATATATATATATATATATATATATATATATATATATATATGATCAAGGTGTAGATATTTTGTAACTACAGTTGTAAGGTACAGAATATCTTTTGCTTACTTATAGAATGGTATTTTTAAATGATGGTGAAACATGTTGAACTGTATGCATTTTAGTTTTATCCTGTTAGGTATTGATATGATTTTATTGTTTATTTTAAAGTTACATATGGTTACAGAGTTATGTGAAAGTGTGAAATTAACAAGGGGTGGTCTGTTGCAGATCATGTGCTTATGTTAATCTCATGATTGAGATGTAGGATTGGAGTATAGCCTGTTAATCTGGAGATAGCCATTGAGGAGCCAATGAGGCCTCTGTGTGGGCATGGTTTTCTCCTGATATGTCTGGGAAATCTCGCGACATTTTCCAATTGGAGTAGAAAGACTCGACTCAGTCTCTTGAAGTTGGTCTACTGACAAGACAAGAAGGCAGCATACTGATAGCTATTTCCCCCATTAAGGTGAGAAGCTATCTCCCCAGTTGTTGGGAGTTAGTCTCAGAGACAATGAATCAGAGACAAGACAGGATGGCAGCATCCAAGAAACTGGGGGAGCTGGCAGAGAGCCCATACAGCTTTGCCCTGATGGAGCCAGATCTCTGAAGCTGGGGTGGCCACAGGGAGACCTCTGCCAGTGATGAGTTGCTTCTACCACCACAGGATGCTGTTGATGGCCCCTGAGCCCTGGAAGCGAGGAGCCACGTGGACACCCCTGCCAATGCCTGGATTCTGCACCCACTGACCTGTGACTTCATGAGTCGGAAGGAGTGTTTATAGACTGATTTCAGGCATATGGGTTAATATCAGACTTATGACTTTGAACTGGACTGGGCTGGAATGTTTTCTCAATGTCCTGTTCCTCTTTTATATAAATATTTTCCTTATATTGACATGTGTGTCTATGAAATTTATTCCTCTAGTCTACCCAGGCCAACACAAATATTTAAACAAACCGATGAAGCACTGGAAGCACTCATTTTTTTTTTATGACAGAAAGATTTGGAAAACAAATGCTTGATCAAAAGACTGAAAGAGATCTATGCTTGATCCCATTCCAAAGAAAGGTGACCCATCAGAATGTTCAAATTATAAAACAATATTATTAATATCATATGCAAATAAAAATTAGGTGAAGATCATCCAAAAACAGTTGTAGCAGTGCATTTGACAAGAGATTCAGGCCAGATTTTGAAGAGAACTTGGAACAAAGTATATCATTGCTGATGACAGATAGCTCTTGGCTAAAAACAGAGAATACCAGAAAGATGTTTACTTGTGTTTTATTGACAATATCAAGGCATTCAATTGTGGGAATTATAGCAAATTATAGTTCAGCTTGATAAGAATGAGTATTTCAGAACACTTCCTTGTGCTCATGTTGCTATTGTACATTCTTCAAGAGACAGTATGTGAATAGAGAAAGACAATATTGCATGGTTGAAAAATCAGGAAAAATGTACTTCAGCGTTCAGTCTTCTCACACTTACTGCAAGCTGAACAAAGCACCAGGTAAACTGGAATAAATTAAGAAGAATGTGGTATCAGGATAGATGGAAATCTTGTTAACAATCTGTTTGATATGCAGATGACAGAATTCTGTTTGCTGAAAATGAGGTGGACTTAAAGCACTTTCTGGTAAAGATCAAGGATTGCACCCTTCAGTATGAATTATAACTCCATGTAATGAAGACCTTAATCTTTACAACTAGACAAATAGGTAATATCATGATAAATGGCAAAAAGATTGAACTTGTCAAATGTTTCATTTTTCTTGACACCACAGTTAATGCCCATGGAAACAGCAGTCAAGCGATCAAACAATGTTTGGCACTGGGTAAATCTGCTGCACAAGACCTCTTTAGACTGTTAAAAAAAACTAGGAAGTTACTTTTTTCTCTCCTCTAGTGCCTGTGAACCAGTTCCACCAATGTCAGTGGCCAGACTCAACTCTTCTTTCTATTGCTGCAGTTCTCTTACTTCCACTCAACAGGTGGATTCAGGGGGTCACCTAATGAGCACTAAGGCTGCCCAAAGACTCCCCTTACTGTTCAGTCCTAAAGATGAAAGTTTCTTCATGGTTCCAGTTTTTCACAAATTCAGTAGGAATCTGGCACTTCAAAATTTTAAAAATCCAAATAATTCCTTTTTATTTTTCTTCAGTCTGGCAACAGCTCTGGTAGCAATTCATTTCAAAGGTAAATATTTTAAATAATCGAGGCACTGGGTAGAACTTATCTTTTCTAAACTTTCTTCCCAGACGTTTCCTACATAGCCATTGTGATAAGTACTTTTACTGTGCTAACCTGGACAATAAGAATATGTGGGATTAGTAAGGTTACAGTTTGATTGAAGGACAATGAGATAAATGGCTCGCTAAACCATGCCCCCTTTTCTTTAGCTCTCTGGTGATCAGACCAGTGTGCTGCTGCTTTAGCTATTTCTTTGCCTCAACTTTTGAGTTGTACTACCTTTGGGGCAGACAACCCATTGATTGTGCTGCTAGAGCCTGAGGTTCCTTCAAGCCCTGCTTTACCACGTTGCTGGTATGTTAATCACTTGAGGCTAAGGCTGTAAGAGCCTGCTGCCTTTCATTACTTGAGTGTTGTACCCCATTTGGATCTGCTTCGCTAAGCTCCAGACTGTTGGTGACTTGCCCTGCTGCTTCCTGCCTATGACCAGATTGCCTGCATTACACAAAGGAAGACTCAGCTGTCAGCTTCCATGACCTAGAACCCAGCATCCCTCATGAGCTAAAAGAATTCCAGTACATTAACTCTTCCAGAGAGGTGAATTGAACTGAATCCTATGTATTATATTTTGAACTAATTGCATTCCAACATATATATCATAACTGTCCTGGTTTTATTTCTCTAGAGAGCCCTAAAACACTAATTTAAGATATCTAATTTACCGTCTGAAGGCAGTGAGCTATAAACTCTCTCTAATCCTAATTCCCAATGATCATTAATCTCACATATTGTATCAATGGCAACAGATATCAGAAGTCAATATAATCCTAATACCACCAGATCCTTAAACCATTCAATTTCAATCCTGCCAGATCTAAACATTTTTTCATATACAACATGGCCTTTGACCACTGGTTGCATCCTTCAAGGATGGGGCTTCTGTAAGCCATTTTGACTTGACAGTAAAGCTTGCTTCAGAAAAGTTTAAGAGGAGTTTTTTTACCCCACCACACCCAACATGGAATTTAATATACATTACCTCCATATGGACCATTTCAATTAGGAATAAGCAAAAATAACTTCTAAGAATTAAAATATTTCACTTTCCATGCCCTTTCCAAAAAAAAAAAAACATATGGTCATAACTAACCTCTGGTTAGCCAAAGAAGAAAAATTGCCATAGGACAGACATCAGAGAAATCTCCACACTCCATCTTCATGATTTGTTTCTTTAGCAGTCCATAACCCCTCAGATGGATTTATAGACTAATATCAAACTTATGGACTTGAGTTGGACTGGAATGTAATGTCTTGATTTATAATTGCTCCTTGATATAAAGTTCTTACTCATGCATATATGCATGCATCTGGGTTTGTTTCTCCTATCAACCCACTGTACCACGAACCCTATTGTGCAATGGGTGTCCTCTGCACATGAAAAAGTCAGTCTTTCCATCTCATCCATGATTCTGTGAGATAAAAAGTAGGTGTTCCACTACTGCAAACATTTCAATGGAGGAACTTCTCTGGGAATCAGAATAGCTTCAACACCACATAGCAGTTTGTGTACTATAATTTGCCATTTCATAATCTTGTTTTAGAAATAATTATTACATTATTTCTGTGACACAGATATATAAAAGTTGTTTTGTTGTATTTGGTGCAAATTTTAGAATAGTGTTTTGTGAATTTATTTAAATAAATTTACACTAATTGTGTGTACATTAAGCATCCATCTATCTACTTATAAGCTTTAAATGGCTAAATGCCAAGATATTTAACTATAAAAACCAAATTTATTCAGAAATGCTTCACTCATATTTGAAAATTATAAATTTTGTATGTTTTACTCTCATAAATTATTTTCACCTTGATAATTATTTGGGGTATGTGTTCCTGTGTGGGGTACATTTGTAGTTTAAGTACAACATATTTTTATTTCTAAACTCTGCTTATCTTTTTTTCTTCATCACTTCTTCTAATAATACTAATATTGGTCTAATTAATTTAGTTGTTCTCTAAACTTTTCAGAAATATCATGATAGAATATGTCCTTCCATTTAGTGCTGAGTAATTTAAGAATTTCATCATTTCTTGTTTCCTTTTTGACACATCTAGGTAATTATTCTTTTTAAGAAAGAAGAAATTTTTCTTTTGGATTTCTACTATCTTGAGATATGCTTCATCAATATGTCATGTGAATATTTACCTCAACCTGAAGAAGGAATAGCATGTGTGCTTGTGTGTGTGTAATATTTGTTGTTCCAACTAAAATTGACCACACACAATAAGCAAATCTGTTGGCATAGTGTATGTAATTAATATTTTATTATTATGAAATTATTTTAACTATGTACATTTTCAAACCCAATGCTAATTTTTCTCTTAGGCATGTATTTTTTACTCTGTGAACCTTCCAATGACATAACGCTATTAAATGAACTGTAAATACTTAAGCTTTTCCCTTGGAATAAGAAAATATTTTCTCACACACAAAAAAACCCTTCAGCATAAGAAATACATTTTGCCATGCAATGAAAGTAATTCAGCAACCAATATTTCTTTAATATCTAGTCCAACATTTATTTGACAACATGTGATGTGTTAGACATAGTAAAGAAAGTAATAAATGTCTTAATTTAACCACAATAGAGCTCTTCTATCATGAGTGCTCAAGCTTACTGCAATACCATCCATCTCTCAGGAAAGCACCTGGGTAGAGTCCAATACATTTCAGATATGAAAGGGAATAGGAAGTAGTGAGAGGACAAATACAAGTCACAAAACACAGAATGAGTATTGCTTTCT
Organism: Nesogale talazaci; assembly: GCA_004026705.1. Taxonomy (NCBI): domain Eukaryota; kingdom Metazoa; phylum Chordata; class Mammalia; order Afrosoricida; family Tenrecidae; genus Nesogale; species Nesogale talazaci. The sequence continues at coordinate 59,843 of PVJH01004563.1, forward strand.
GTCACTAAGAAATAAGCCAAATGTACAATATGAGATTTATTACATGGGCTAAAAACAAAAAAGATCTTCAAAAGGAGTCATCAATATTTCGTCATGTATATGGTCAATGAAATATAACCCTGAAGAGAGATTTATACAAAAATCTCTTAAAACGCTAGAGGGTCACTGGCAATAGTAATGTTTTAAATAATCCCATAAAGACACCATTCCTGTGAAAGCCAGGGCAAAGGAATGCATTCTCTCTGTGTCATTGAGTGATTTATTTTTCTGCCACAATATACTTACAAGCCATCATAAATACACATCACTTAGCTAAAGAAGGGATGGTTACCCAGGGGAAAAATTATAACTAGGTTTTGTTTGAAAAAAAAAATTATCTGACTAAGGAAGTAAGAGAAGCTTTTGAAATATAAAAATGATGACTTATCAGTCTGTTAAATCTCTGTTATTATTTCTACTTTGATAGATATATAAGTATTTTGAGCCATAAAGCCTAAGTTCCATGCCAAAACAATGTGTTAAAAATAGTTTAGCCATATTTTGAAAATCATTGTGATACCATGGGCAATGAAGTGCACACTTATAGAAGCTTATTTAAATTAATTCAAGGCAATTCAGGATGGGTATAACAAGGAAGCTTTACAAACTAATAGCATCCATCATTTGATGCAGCATCCCTCATTTCAGGGAATCCGTGAATATATTTGAATACATTTGCCAAGCAAGCAAGCAGATTCTGAATTTCCCCTATCCTACTGAGAAAGAGGTGGTTAAAGAGATTCTTGTTGTTTTGCTTTTTTTTCAGCTGTGACATAATTTACATAGATGGAGAGAGAAGAACTCCTGCACATAGACTATGCTTCTCGGTTTTCGCTTTCCTTCGACCACATGTGCTCTCAATAATAGCATTGTAAACTGATGGGGGAGCCGGTTGTCCTTACGAACAATAGTAATGATAAAATAATAAGAAATAATTATTCTATGTCACTATAACTCAAATTTATTAAGACAATTAGATTGAGAAAAGTGCTCCAATACGTATGAATCTGTTGCTGCAAATATTGTTAAAGAAAACCACTATAGCATCCAGTTAGAATTATGTGAGAAATTTATTGTATATCCTGCTAACCCTGGACTGCAGGGACGGGGGCTCAAAGAAATGATCGATCGGAGTGCAGTGCCAGCTTTCTTGGCCAAGTCTTTTTGCTATTATTCAGGGAGGGTACAAGACAGAAAGCAGAAGAAAAAGCAAGTGAGAATACATATATCATAATTGGTACTGCCAAAAGTAAAACAAAAATATGTTTAAATAAGTTTTGGTGCTTTGTTCTATGATCCCATTTTGGTTTTCAGCTCCAGATTGATCTCCTAGCAGAGGTGGGAAACGAACACCACTGTCGCTGGGAGAAAGACTTACAGCTCCTCTTGAAAAGAAGAGATAGATAGTTTACACAAGAATTGTCCTAAGAGTACTTACAAACCTGCATTCCATTGTGATGTTAGCTCAAAAAAGTGTTAGATATAGTTCTAGGTACTTCATTTGAAAAACTTACATATTGGATAAGAATCAGAACTGACGTGTCTGTCATATTTAGCTGGATGATTTAGGGAATAAGACTGATGTCAAGACTGAGCCCCAGTGACGTAGTGGTTGAGTGCAGGACTGCGGCCCACTGGCTTGTCAGTTCAAATCCAGCAGCAGCTCTCCAGGAGCAAGACTGGGCCTCCCACTCCCACCAGAGGGCAGTGATGCCCAACAACAGCAACAACAACAAAAGACTGATGTCATTTTGTTATGAACTCTTGCATCTATCCAGGAAATTATATTCAGGAACCCTGAAATTTAGTTTCTTGTACACAGCCCCAACATGTGTTCAAGCTCTATCTTGATTAGTGCTAACAGTCAGTGACCATTATACAGAATTAAAAGCTTGCGTTCAGGGACTGTTTTCTCTTGGCGCTAAAGCAGTGGTTCTCAACCCTCCTAATGTCATGACCTTTTAATACATTTCTTTATGTTGTGGTGGCTACCAACCATAAAGTTATTTTCATTGCTGCTTCATCACTGTCATTTTGCTACTGTTATAGATTGGGAGATCCCTGTGAAAGGAGGACTCACACATTGAGATATGCTGAACTAAAGGAAGGACTTGATGCTAGCAGACTTAATGACACAAAAAAAGAGTTCCTCTGTTACTATCCCACGCTTGGACCTAATTAAATAGAGAACAGCTAGAGACTAGAATGTTTTCAATATTTTGATGGAAGTCTTGATACAAGACCTTACATAAAGTCTGCTCAACAGCCTTCAGGAAATGTTTATGATAATTATCTTATGATTACACTGTAAAATCTCTTTTGGAAAGTATTCTTTGAAACCAATTCCAATAGCTCACCTTCATGTTTTAACCAATTTTTATAAAGTTCTTGATGAAAGTCATCCTGTCTCCTGATCATATAATTTAGAATTAGAATATTGGAGTCCAGTTTTTTCTATCAGCTTGTGTCTGTTTTCAAGAAGCAGCCCCTCTACCCTGCCTGAGATTTATTCACTTGTACTCTGTGTGGACCAACATCTCCTCGTTCACATGATTCTTTTGCTTTGAATAAAAGTCTTTGTTTCTCCTTTACAGAGTTTAAGAGGTTTAATATATGGAAATATAAATATTAACTTGCCATTCTACTGAAAACAACTGTCTTTCCTTATATTTCCTTGCTCTCTCACTTGTTCCTCAATGTTCCTACAAAAAATAACTTCTGTTCAAATTTCTGAGGGCTTTTATAATTTTAGAAAAATTAAATCTGTATATAATTTATTTTAATAAGCTAAAGCTTTAATAGTACTTGAATAAAGCCTGTAAAGAATTATAGGTCTGTTGGAGAGGGGCTATTTGTCAAACCCAACTCTAGTCATAATTATTATTGCCATTTAATTTTCAGCTTAACACTTGCAAGGGAAATCAAACTTTTTGAAAACAATCTTGACACCTACAAATTTGTACTCCCCTCTTTTATTTCATTTAAGAATAACTTAATGTAATTATTTCCTTAGAATGTACTGTTCATTCTTCTGGCATAAAACACCACAGAACATTTAGAAGTTCCTCTAACATCTATCTTTATCATCTACTGTTGATGAGTCAATTCTGCTCATACTGACCCTATAGGACATGATATATCTGCTCCATAGGGGTTCTGAAGTTATAAATATTTATAGAAGTGGACTGCTTCAGCTCTCTTCCTCAAGGTGGGTAATGACGTCAAACCAGATGGTGGACTCAAATCGTATACCTTTGAGGAAAAAATTATGAAAGAAGTCATTCAGTACAAAGCAATGCTCTGATCTCAGAACCAAGATAAACTAAAGTATATATCAATGCCCTCCAACAATTATGGAAAATTCTAGCAAAATAGAATTAACAAAGAAATAAAGATGCAACTCTGGGAAATAGGACAATAATTATAACAGTAAACCATGTCATAGATTGAACTGTGTTTCCCCAAAATTTTTGTCAACTTGATTGAGCCGTGATCCTCACTCAGAAGCTTGCCAGTTATGTAGCAATAAAATTTTTAAGATATAGAACAATGACCAATAATATGACCCGAGTTTATAAGTCATTTAGTGGAAAAATCATGAGGTTACGGTGCTGGTAAGGTGCCTTCCAATGAGCCTTCATGGTGGCCCTTTGTACAATGGAATAGAACACAGGCTAGTCCTGTTCCACCCTCACAGCCTATTGTTGGCAACCCTAATGACAACACTTTCCATCAAGTACCTCCCTCTTTTTTACTGCATTTCTACTTAGAAGGCATGATATGATTTCTCAGGGATTAGCCCCATCTGATAATATGTCCAATTGAATAAGAATAAGGTTTCCCATCCTTAACTTTAAGGAGCATTCATGCTGAATTTCATCCAAGATTGATATGTTTGTTTTTCTGGTACTATATAGTATTTTAAATGTTCATCATCAACACCATGATTTCAGACTATCAATTCTCTTCTGGTTTTCAATATCATTTTCAGGTTTTCAAATACATATTAAAAAAACAAATCACTACCATTGAGTTAATGCCCACTGATATTGACCTTATAAAACAAATAGAACTGCCCCTGTGACTTTCTGAGACTGTGTTTATGAGAGTAGAAACAATCACTGTAATTTTTTCTTAGTTTATCATGATTTTCTATTGATTCTGCTAATATTATGCTCTTTACACTGAGTTGTAATCAATACTCAAGACTGTAGTTTCTGATCTTCAACAGTAAGTACTTCAAGCTTCCTGTGTTGTATCATCTTCATATGATAAATTGTTATGAGTTTCCTCCATTGTGACACTGAGTTGTTCTTTAGATAGTCCAGTTTGGGATAGTTTTCTCAGCATATAGAATAAGTGTGATAAAAGAATGTACGCTTGAGGAAGATCTTTCCTGATTTAATCCATGCAGTATCCCCTTTTTCTACCTATGCATAGGGCCTACAGTGACCAGATTTTAAGCGGGACACCATTGATGGGGGTGGGGGAGGTTCTTGATTAAAAATTTGGTCTATATGGAGGAAAAAAAATTCATAGAACACAAACATAGTATTGTAGTATATATATTTTAATTTTAAAATGATGTAGGACGTTGTTAAATTGTTAAAAATTGGGAGTCTGCTCACTTTATATCTGGTATTCTATTCTTAGTATTATCCAGAGTTATGGTACACAGAGTCTAATGCCTTTTTTTATTCAACAAAATAAAACTCGACATTCGTTATTATCTGCTTTCAGTTAAGCTCCATTTGACATTTGCAAGGATAACCCTCATGCCAAAACCTCTTCTGAAACAAACTTGGAGCTCTGGCAACTGCCTGAAAATGTACTGATGCAACATCTTTTGAATTATCTTCAACAAAATTCTTCTTGCATATATTATTAATTATATTCGATAATTCCTGAATTATATTGTCACCATTCTTTGGAGTATGCACATGAGTGTATCTCTTGCAGGTGGTTGTCCAGGTTGCTGTCATGTGAATTTCTTAGCACTGACTAGTGAAGTTTTTAGCACATTAGTTTTTTTGAGACATTATAATCGGTGCTTGCTATTTTTTAATGTTTTTTTCTTTATTTCCTATTAACTCTTGGAACCTTGCTTTTGACTAATACCTCCTATACAGGATTAACTAATTAACTAGGATTGCTTTTAACTAATACCTCCTGTAATGGATTTCTTCATTCCAGTTTATTAGTTATTTATCATATGATATCTATTGTAATGCATGCATAACCGCTGCTCTTTTGGTATAGTGGCTCTGGGAAATCCTTCTGTTTTTTTTTTTTTTTGGATACTTCTTACATCGTTCACTAATTTGCCAGTAAAACACCTTCAAAATTACAATACAAGACTTGACTTTTGAATAAACAGAAAAAAAAGACTTGACTTTGTTTTCTTTCACTTCATTCGGTTTCAGAATGCTGAAACCGTTATTTTTGTGTGTGTGTGTGTGTTTTGGCACTAAGGCTCTGTACATGTCTTCATTAATATTTTACTGTTTCTTCACAAGATACTCTTTGAAATATGCCATTAAACTATTTTACTTCATCATTTCTTGCATTTCTTTTAAGTATACTATGGTCAAGTTCATATTTCAGGATATCTTCTGGGATCCATTTTGTTTTTTTTTTTCTTTCCTTCTTTAATTGTTCCTTTGCTTTCTTTACATATGATGTTCTTCATATCATCTCTGATAGACTTAGGACTTTTGTAACACTTACTCAAATAGGATTGGCTTCATCAAGAGTCCACTTATCTGTGGAACAAAAAAAATCCAGGGATATTAGGAAGCTGAACTCTGTGCACTTAATGAGTATGGCTACAACTCCCTTGGACCTCAGTAGGTGAGGCCAGGATCCCCAAGGTTGCAATGGATGGGACCACACGCAACTGGTATTACAAAGAGTTAGATTTCGTCCAATCACTCTGGAGTATGGGACTGCTGTTCATGAGTACTGGGTGGGGAATTGGGATCTTCCATCCAAAGCAGTGGATGTGAGTTTGCCAAGTTCAGTGGCAGTAGAATGGGGACTTAAAGTTAGGACTTAGGGATTGCCATTTTATGGCAATGGAAGTATTGTGCTTCCGAATGCTGAGAGAAAGAAAGTGTCTTCACTTTGGGCCTCAAGGTCATACTTGAGTCCCAGTGCCATCATGTCCTTACCTGAGACCCAGAGCCATCAGAACCCATTAAGGGTGACTCATACTTATCAGAGAGCAGATTATTTCAAGCACTGAATCCTAATCCAAACCACTTTGCTAGGATTTTTCTAACCTGTTTCAGGCTCATTATGCCTACTTTCCTTTAAAATTATTCCACTTTGTGATAATGTATATTTTGTATGTGTTCCATCATTGTACTGTTGAATAAGATAACTTATAGTCCAGATTTACAATTTAAGAGATTTTTTTTCATGACAAAAAATGCGAAAGGAAGCCAGTTATGGGGACCTGCAGACTGTTCCTATATGAAGGATGGACATAGGGAGGAGTGGGCAGCGGGAGATGTCAGGCAGTGTAAGATATGACAAAACAATAATGATTACAGAATAATGAGGACTCGGGGGAAAAGGGAAAAGGTTGTAGGGGGAAGGAAGGAGGGCTCATATCAAGGGCCCAAGTGGAGAGGCAGATGTTGGGAGAATGTTGATGCAGGTGGGGTTGCTTGGCATAGTATATGTAACGATGTATTGAACTATGTATGATGAAAAGCAATGTATGAGCACCCAATACAATGATTAAATTTAAAGAAATATATAAAAAAAGAGAATTTTTTCCAAAAGAAATATATAAAAAAAGGGAATTTTTTCCAGTATAGAATTTGGACTTTAAGTTGTTTTTTTGATTTGGGGGATGATATACTAGAATGAAAACATGTGACATATTTAGGAAAATATCAAAAAGGCAAAGAATGAAATATCATTAATTTAATTGTATTCCTTCAATATTTGTATCTATTTGGCTGGGACTTTATTATTAGTGGTTTATCAGTTATGTTGTATAATTTGACATTTATGTACTGTTACTTTGGAATATGATCTCTTATGATAAACTAACCAAAACTCATAGAAAAAAATACAGAGATCTCAGAATAACAGGATTTAATTCTATTACTCAGTTCAGTATACAACTTAATCCAATCAACAAACAGTTATGTATTACATCGATCATGCAAGAATACAAGAAAAGTTGACATAGTTAAATGAAGTGGAAGGCACCCTTGAGTAAATAATAGTGAGAAAAAGGAAAGAGTTTTGAAGAAACTACTTGGGTTATGTTCAATGCAATGCCCTCAGTATGAGAATATGACCACAGAGGAGGTGGGACCTCCTTCATGAAAGTAGTTATTAAGGGATTATCTATGGAATACGACTTTAGCAGGCATGCCATCTTGCTAAGAATTCTTCTAGGAAAGACTGCTAGTTTAGGGTGATCTTAGAAGATCTTCTCTCCCTCCCAACATCTTGATAAATTAACCCTAGTTGAGATTAGAGCCCCTCTTTCTAAGTGGTCTTTTAGATATTTTAATAAAGGAGGTGATAAAGGGTTCATATGCACTACACAGGCTCACTGACTCATTGCTTGGGAGACTACATTAGATTACATGTTCTGAGAGGATAGGTTTGCCTGTGTCTTGATAGTCATCCTTATAACAGTGGACTCATACAGAGTTTGGCCTTTTGAAATCGAGAAACATCATTCAGCATAATAGTTTACCGGTACATGCATATAATGAGATAGTTCATGGCTTTATCATTGTTTTTTTTGGAATGTGTAGTCTTCAGTTGTGTGTATGTGCCATAATTTCTTTTTCCATTCTATTCTTGAGTATTTGTCCTGTTTCCAGCTTCTTGTTATTTATGTCTCAAAATGTTCTTTTTGAGAAGGAATGGTTGAATTGGTGATTCTGGTTAGCTAAACAATTGATAACTCAGATAAAAAATATCAGATTATTTCAGCTTACTAGTGCCAAAGACATTGATCTTTATGCAGTCAGTTTCATTTTTGACAAATGTAAATGTTTCTTGATCTTGATCATATTTTCAAATACTATGCATGAATTACCAATTGCTGTATGCAGGTCTTCTACTGAAAAAGGTTGAAGATATAGCAAACATATCTGCACATATATGGAAAATATGTCAGCAAACAATAGCTTCACAATTTGATATTTTCATTCTATAATTATATAGCATTAGCTTTTGACATATCATCATATGTTAATCCAATATTATAATTAGAACAAGCAGGAATAATTAAGATTTTATAAGAGAGAAATGAGATGAAATAAAGGTGTAGAATACATTAAGGAGCTAAAAAGTAGTCAAATTAACTTAGAAGCTGGTGATTCTAACATATTGGTTACTCTGCAGGAGAAGAAAAACTACCAATTTGTTCTATATAAATTACAACTTGAAGGAGGAGTAAAGATGTCATACAAGGAGAATCATCTGTGCTTCTGTTGTTCAATCAGAATACTAAAATTCTAGGAGGTAAATAGTGGGAGGATGGGTGCAAAGAAGAGATTCAGTAAACCACAGTCTGGTTCAACCCTTCCCCTACAATGTTTCCAAACATGGAATAATTCTAGAACTCACTGCAATGCTCTAGGTTCACCACATCTCCCTGTGGCAGGTGTTAATGTCTTAACAGATCCAGCCAGATGGTGTCTGCCATTCCTTCATAAACCCAAGAGAGGAGACACACAGCATGGAGTAATTTTCCCAAGTTTTTGCCTAAAGGTGGTCTTTAAAAAAAAAAACAATTTTAATGGGGGCTCATACATCTCTTATGACAATCCATTTATACATGCATCATGTGTCAAGCACATTTGTACATTTGTTGCCCTCATCGTTCCCAAAATATTTGCTTTCTATTTAAGCCCTTGACATCAGTTCCTCATTTGCCCCTCCCTCCCCCTTGAAAATTTATAAATTATTATTACTTTGTTATATCTTACATGGTCTGATGTCTCCCTTCACCCATTCCCCTATTGTCCCTACCCCAGGAAAGAGTTTAATATGTAGATCCTTATAAGCAGTTAACCCTTTCTACCCCATCTTCCCTCCACCACCCCCCCCCAGTATCACCACTCTTATCACTAGTACTGAGGGATCATCTGTCCTGGATTCCCTATGTTTCTAGTTCCTATCTGTCCCAGGGTACATCCTCTGGTCTAGCCATATTTGTAAGCTAGAATTGGGATCACAATAGTGGGGAGGAGGAAGCATTGAAGAACTACAGTGAAGTTGTATATTTCATCATTGCTACACTGCACCCTAGCTGGTTGATCGCCTCCCCATGATCCTTCTGTAAGGGGATGTTTCTTACGTACAGATGGGCTTTGGTTCCCCAACCTATATTCTCCCTCATTTCCAACAATATAATTTTTAGTTCTTTGATGCCTGATTCCTTCAACACCTCTTAGTCACACAGACTGGTATGCTTCTTCCATGTGAACTTTGTTGCTTTTGAGCTATGTGGTTGCTTGTTTATCTTCAAGCTTTTAATGCCCCAGATGCTATATATTTTGATAGCCGAGCACCATGAGCTTTCTTCAGAACATTTGCTTATGCATACATTTGTCTTCAGTGACCATATCAGGAATGTAGTTACACAATGCTCTGATTTTATGTTATTTGATACCTTATTCCTTATTCTTCAATACCTCATAGTCACACAAGCTGGTGTGCTTCTTCCATGTGGACTTTAGTCCCAGACTTTCTCCTTCCCCATCCAGAAACATAGTGACCAAATCATCGTTCCCCTTCTCCCCTCTCCCCAGTTTTGTGACTGCCAGCGTGAATAATGATAGATAATTAGTCTCTAACTTGTAGCAGTTGTGGAGTCCCTGGCATAATTAACAACTCATAGCAGTGCAGGAGAATGAGAAGTGACACAGGATTGCAGTCAGAGGAGAATTCAGATCTAGTCAGCCCCCAAAGCCCTCGACCAATGTTTTCCCCCTTCCCTGGAAACAGGACAGCACAGCCCAGATACCAGGGCACACAACAAGCTCATTATAAAATAGGAAAAAAAAGTTATTTAGCTTTTTTTAAGAAAATGCTTATAATTCCAAGCTATGTCTTTTTTCTTAACTTCCAATGTAAGGTTGAAAACTGGTGTGGTCTATTGTTATATTAGCATAAAAAGACAAGCAGGACTTGGATCCCCAGAGGACAGCATAGGATTTTAATGTAAAAAAAACAAAACAAAACAGAAAAGTCAAGGCCTGAAAATCAGAACCTGTGCCCCAAATTGGCTCTAACAGTTTTGGGCTCCTAAAAAAATATTTAAAAGACTGCAAATTATGGTCAGGCAATCCAGACCAGACACGTGCCCACACTGCAGGCCCGCCCCAACCTGGCTCAGTGACACACTTACAGTCGTCAGCCTAAGCACACCCTCTGAAGTGCACACCACCTCAATCCACTAATTCACCAAGGCACTTCTTTACACTGCAGCCTGACTCATCAGTGTTGCAGGGCCCAGGGGATCCCCAAATCCTCACTTACCAGTCTCATGGAGAAGGAACTCAGGCCCCTCAAATTTCCAGGAACATGGTGCGCAGGTTTTTCCCAAACTAAATGTGGACAGCAACAAAGCTCAACACCCTCAACAAGAGAGCAAGAAAACCAAATGCAACAATGGAAAAAGCCCTAAACCCAATGCCACTCAGAAAAAATAGACATTGAACTACAATAAGACAAAATCTTCAGAATGCTGCTTCGAGTAATACATGATATGAGGGAAGCAGTGTATGCTAAGGACAAAATTATATAGGAGATGACATTCACTATAAAGAGCATAAAGTCCTCACATTAAAGGGAAATGCAAGAACTAAAAGATGAGGTAGCAGAAGCAAAACACAAGATAACCGACTTCACCAACAGATTAGAAAAGTCAGAGGATCATACCAGTGATTTCAAGAACAATCAGGCAGACTTCAGCAAACAGGAAAGACAGTAAAACAAGTTAATCAAAGAGGAGGTAAAAAATATGAAATTAATGACAGATGCTATGAAAGGAATAATATTCAAATAATTGGTCTTTCAGAACAAGACACAAATAGGAAGTAAACAGCCTAATTAGTGAGTGAATTCCTGAAAGCAAAATCCCCCACCTTAATGAATGAGAATTAGACACTCATATGGAAAACAGAGAGGACACCAATTAGACTAAACCCAAGGAAGAACTCACCAAAGCACATCATAGTTAAATTATCCAACTTCATGGAAAAAAAGAGAAATTTTAAGAGCATCAAGAGACGAAAACACGGGCACATACAGTGGTACTTAGGTAAGAACGTGCTCAGACTTCAGAGCAGATGCCATGAAGAAAAGGAAACAGTAAAGTAACTCTTCCAAAAGCTGAAAAAAAAAATCCCAAACAACAACAACAAACAAATACAAAGAACCCAAAATTCTCTACCCTGCCAAACTGGTAAATTAGATGGAGAGGTAAGAATCATCCCAAACAAGTAAATACTTAAAGAATATGCCAAAAGATACCCAATCCTGGGGAAAACTCTTGCTGACCCACTGTGGTCAGAAGACCAACCTCCACCAAGCACAAGCAGGAAACCATTAAAAGTTCGACTCCACCCAGAAGTCAACATGCTGAAAACAACTACCAAAATAACATTGATAAAACTTGGGGAAAAGAATCCAAGAATGAATCCTCCCACATAAACATAGCATACTAATATAAAGAGAATAAGGAAAGCACTCAACACAAAAGGTCTGAGATGACAGCAGTGACAGCAGTGAATCCACAGATGGGGAAATAACTCTGAATATCAATGACCTGAATTCATCCAATAAAAGACAAAGGTTAGCAAATTGGTTCCGGAAACATTCTCCATCAATTATTGCTTGTAGGAATTACATCTAAAGCCTGCAGACAAAAATAGACTCAGAATAAAAGGCTGGTGGAAAATATAATTGGCTAATAAACAGGGTTTGCAATCCTTATCTCACAACCAGAATGATTTCAAGGTGCAAACCATAATGAGACAAGGATGAGGACAATATAATGTTCAATGGATCAGTAGACCAGAAACCGGTAAGCTTAATAAATATGTACATGTATACCAAAAGACCTGCTAAATTCAGTGAATAAATTATTCAAAGTTAAAAAAAAAGAAATAACTATCTCAACAATGATAATAGGTGACTTTAATACACTGCTATCAGAGAATGATAGAGCAATAAGAAGCTCAAAATGAGACTACAGAACTAAGCAGTCCAATCAGATGATGGGATGGGATAGACATTGCTAGTGTTCTCCATCCAAATGCAAAAAAGAAAAACAGAAAAAAAAATCACATTCTTTTAAAGTGTGCATGGCCCGTTTTTTTAAATTAGACTACATCTTGGGACATGGAAACACGTGGAAAAGCAATTCTCTTTACATTATCCTAACTAGAGTTCAAGAACCTCAACAGTCCCATATCAAAAGAAGAATTAGATATATTTATCAAGAAACTACCAATGGAAAAAAAAATCTCCCAGACCAGACAGCTTCACAGGAAAAGTATAATAAGCACTTAGGAAAGAGATGATAATCCATACTCAAAAAAATTATTTCAGAACACAGAAAAATATGGCAAATTCCCAAACATATTCTATAAACCAGTATAACTTTGATATCCAAAAAGGGCAAGAATCACAGAGAAATGGAGAACTACAGACCACTATCTCTAATAACACAGAGGCACAAATCCTTAACAAAATATTGGCAAATAAAGTACAAAAGTATATAAAATATATCAGCCATCATTATCAGGTGGGATTAATTCCAGGAATCCAGGAATGGTTTAATATCCAACAGTCTATCAATATTATTCACCACATTGATAAGAATAAGGATAAGAATCACACAATAATATCTGTCCTCATTCTCTAGAGAAACTAAACAAGGATACTTAAGATGATAGATTACAGATAGATGGTAGAGATGATAGATGATAGATAGATAGATAGATAGATAGATGATAGAAAAATAGATACAGCATGAAGGAATATAATAGCTAATTAGTCCACACAGCAGCATACAGGGCTCATTTCTACTCACTTCTGTGGAATAGTTAGTTTACTGGAAATCCTTCCACTCATAGGGGCTGATGGATCCAAGGTCAAGGAAGCAGACAGTTGAGTCTTCCCTATTGCAAGGTATGCAGTCAGGCCACAGTTAGTAAGTAAATATCATGGCAGGTCACCCACGTCAGTAACCCAGGAGATTAGCAAGGAAGGGCTGGATGGGATGTTGAACTTCGTCAATGTAAGACAACAAGATCCTGTGGCCTCAAGCTCAAGTAATGTATACCAGCAACATATACAGCAGCATATACCAGAAGCAGTTCTTGAAGGAATCTCAAGTAATAGTGACACAATCCATGCTTGGCTGTCACAAGCATGGTAGTGTATCTCACAAATTGAAGCAGAGAACTACCTAAAGCAATAGCATGATGGAACAAGTGAGAGATGGGCAGGGCTTATCGAACCACTTATCTCTTCTCCCTCTAATCATATGGGGACTTATTAATCCCACATGTTCCTATTGGTCAGGTTGGCACAATAAAACCTACCTATCCCAATATTGATACACACAGAATAGCATTGGACTTGACAAAATCCAACCCACATTCCTAATTAAGACAGTCAAGAAGATAGTAATAAAAGGGTTATTTCTCAAGTTAGCACAAGCTATTTATTAAAACCCAAGAGCCAATATCATAGTCAATAGAGGAAAGACAAAAACAGTCTCACTGATAAAGGGACCAAAGAATGATGCCCCTTGTCCTCACTTCTTTTCAACATTGTACTGGAAATCCTAGATAAAAATTAAAGACAGCAGAAGGACATTACATTTAAGTCTGGGAGAAGAAGATGTGAAACTATGGTCATTTTCAGGTGGCATAATTCTCTACCCTGAAAACCCCCAAAGCTCTGCAACAGGAGAACTGGGTGGTAAACAAACACAGAAGAGTGGCGAGATACACGATCAACAAACAGATGTCCATTGGTTTTCTATAAACATCAGATGATACCAATGGAGACATGATAAGCAAGCAGGACCCTTCACTCTTGTCAAGGAAACACTGAAATATTCAGGGGTATATCTAACAAAAACAAAAAAGAGAGACATATATAAGGAAAACTATAGAACCCTATAGGAAACCAAAAGAGGCCTCCACAAATGGAAGACTATCCTATGCTCACGGATCAGAAAATTCAGTTCAGTAAAGATGTCAATCTTATGCAGTCACTATATTAGTTTAAGCTATACTGATTACTAATACCATCACCTTCTTCAAAGAATTGGGAAAATTGACCACCAATTTAATATGGGGAGGATCCCCAAATTAGCAGAGAACTTCTCAAGAAGGAGGACAGACAGAGGGCTTGCTTTATCATGCTTTACTACCTACAATCTAGCCACAGTTGTCAAAACAGCATCATACAGGAATAATGAAAAAGACCAGTGGAAAAAAGAGAAAACCCGGAAATCAAACATTCAGCTTATAGAAAACTGATCTGCAATAAGGACCCCAAAAGCATAACTGAAGAGGTGGATACCTTCCTTAAAAAGTGGTGTTGGAAACAATGACTATCCACCAGTATTAAAAAGAAACAAAACCCTTACTTCATTCACCCCATGAACAAGAACAAGCTCAAGGTGGATCACAGACCAAGAGTAAAACCCCACATTCTCAGGACTATCAACAAAGGAATCAGAACAAACCTAAGAAACTTGGCGCAGGGTACACATAGGCTAACTTTAACAGGAAAAGGCACACACCCCCACACACACACACCTACATACAGATGATGCTGAATTTGACAAGTGGGATCTAAGGCTAAAACACCTGTGTGTTGTGAAAGACTTCAGCAAGAGAGTAAGTAATAAGACATCTCACCGAGTGGAGGAGGATTTTTCAGCAGTGACACAGCAGACAAAGGGCCTATTACTAAGAATATATACAAGACCTTTCCATCCTGCAAAAAGAGGAAAAGAGATAGCCCCCTAAAGAAGCTGCCAAAAGAAGTTTCACTGGGGGGAGGACTTGAATGGCCAATAAACGTATGAAAAAATGTTCCCAATCATTAGTCAACAGAGAAATGAAAATTAGAACAAGTATACTATACTATCTAGCACAAATGAGGTTAACCCAAATCAGAAAATCAGATATTTGGAGGGGATGTGGCGATCGCTCCTGCTGGTGATTGTGTAGTTATATACAGCCACGGTGGAAAGGCATCTAGTAATTTTTAAAGATAACAGAAATGGAGGTGCTTTATATCCCAGCAATCCTTCTACTGGGCATATACCCCCAATAGGTAAGAATTAGACAAAATCAGTCATGTATTCTCCAATGTTTATTTTGGCACAATCCCTAATTGCAAAGAATTGGAAACAACCTATATTTCCATCTATAGATGAATGGATTATGAAACTCTGGCACATATGCACAATGGAGTACTGTGCATCACTAAAAAGCCCCAATTATTGATTGTGTGAAGCACATTGTCTCATGGTAAGAGATGAAGAAAATTATGCTAAGGTAAGTTAGCCAATCACAAAAGGACAAGTACAACATACATCCCCTGAGCTAAGTATAGTAGCATAGAATGTATAGAAGAAAAAGCTCTTATCTCACAATTTACAGGCTGAGGTATAGACAATTGGAAGAGGCACAGACCAAACCCAAGGATGGACATGTCATTCCAACACTAAGAAGTGGAAAAGGGAGTTGAAAAAAAAAAGAGGAAGATGATGGCAGTGGAGGAAGCGGGCACTAATCCAGCAGGGCTAGGGTATCATTTATATCTCCACAGAAATGGCAATGTGCGTGCAGGTCTGATGGCAGTGCACCAAATCCTAAACTTGCAGTTTAGGTAGAGGTGCTAGTCTGCCATATCCATGTAGAAGCAAATGAAGAATGAACTAGAGAGAAAGATAAAAGATCCTATATGGACACATAAGCCCTGAGGATGACATTGCTTCACGGAGCTGCTAAGGCATAGGAAGAACTATGGAGACATGATGTTCCCTCACTGGTACATACTGTGACAAAGGATAATATTGGGGATACAGGGAGACCACCCCTACAATGGAACAAACCAAGAAGGGAATATCACAGGCCAGCAGTGGGAACAAAGCCAAGTCACACATCCTCTGAGGAGCCTCCCAAATAGACTCCATGCTAGGAAAGGCAGTTCCTGGAACCTCCAGGACCAGTGAGGAGATAGTAATAAAGGTCAGTAGACAGAATTGGAATTATGTGTGCTTCTTTTTTTTAAATGTTTTTACTCAATCTTTTCTTTTTGTTTTGTCTCTGTTATTGCTGTTTTGCCTACCAATGTAAGCTAGGATTGGGAACCAAGCCCAAAAAGGTTCTGGAAGGACACGGAGGGAAGAACAGGTGGGAGAAAGGAGCAGTGAGCAATCAGTGACACAGACAGGGGAACAACTAAGGAATTAAAAGCAATAACCAAGAGGATGTAGCAATGCAGATGGTGTTGGATCAACTCTAAACTAGCTGAGAGAAATAACTAAGAGGCAGAAAAAGGGTGATCATGATGGTGGGGCAGGAGGAAGGTAAAAGAAAGCAGAGAAAATATATAAGAAGCAAAGTTATTGATAGAGGCATAAACATAGGTGTGCACTTATGTAAATCTATTAATTCATAAAAATTGAAGGTATTGGTATATGTACATATATTTATGTGGCAATATATTGAGGAAGTGAATGGATTTCAGGTCCCTGCTCAAGCCCTCCCTGAATGGAAAAACACTTTGTTCTAACAACTTGGCATTCTATGATGCTCACCCTCTTGATATGTTCGCTGAGGACAAAATAGTTACATAAATAAATGTGGTAAAGAAAGCTAATGTGACCTGGCTATCAAAAGATATAGTGTCTGAAGTCTTAAAGGCTTGAAGTTAAACAAGTAGACATCTAGCAGAAAAATAGCAAGCCATATGGAAGAAGCACACCTGTCTGTGTGATCATGAGGTGTGAACGGAATCGGGTAACAGGCACCAGAAGACCCAAAACAAAACAAGCATACTTTTGAGGATGACTGGGTTTGGAATGCAGCAGAGACCACAAACCCCTCTGTAAGTAGGGCATCTCTGCACAGAAGGGTTACAAGGAAGGGATGAATCAACCAGGATACAGGAAACATATACTATTTCTCTGGTTCTTTTAGGCTTCCTCACCCTACACTATCATGACCCCAGTCCTGCCTTTCACTTCTGGTTAGACTGGAACATGTATACTGGTACAGATAAGAGCTCACATCACATGGAATTCAGATAAGATGAACCACACAGGAACAGAATTGAGAGTAGCAATACCAGGAGTATAGGGAAAAGATGGACGTGGGAAGGAAGGGCAAACCAATCATAATGTTTGATGCATGATTCTTAACCCTAAGTGGTTTGAACAACAGAATTGTGAGTGAAAGGATACATAGATCAGAGTAGGATATGAAAACAATAATAATTTATAATTTATCAAGGGGCACAGCTCCTTGGAGTGGGTGGAGGAGAGAGGAATTGATACTAAGGACTCAAAAAGTTTAGAAAATGAAGATGACAACATATGTGCAAATATGCTTGATATGATTGCTGTATGTAATGTTATAAGCTATAAGAGCCCCCGATAAAATGATTGAAAATATGACAACTTAAGAAACCCCATGGAGAGTTCTACTTTTTTACCATGGATAGCTGTTAAACAGAATTGACTTAATAACTCAAAGCAAGAACAATCATACAGTAAATATAAATAAGTCCAAATAGGCCATCACAATAAAAACATAGATCCTAAGCCATTAGAAATCCTAAGTCCTAGAATCATTGAACTATGATATTTCCTTGTTTCACAAATGTTCTCTGAGCTGGCCTTTCAAGAGGACTTCAAATAGTTCACAGAAATATTCTACAATCATTTTAATTTCATTTTTTTACCAGGACTGTTTTTAAGTGCTTTCATATCAATTGTAAAAGGAAAGAAGTAAAGTGAGATATATTCTAAAACAAGGAACACTATATTTCAATATGAAAGAGGTGGAGAGAGTTAAAATAAACTAGGACAGAGAAAATGCACACTCTAAGAGTCATGATGCTTGACTGCCAGAGGGAAGCAGTGTCCTCAGAGACTGGAAGGTAGAAGATAAGGCTGGGAGAGGAAAGGAGAAGCCTGAGGGCAAAGAAAAGTGCTTGCCTCCCTTTGTAGAATAGAGAGACTAGGAAAGAAAGATAAATTAGTACCCGAGATGAAGTAAAAGAGGAGACATTTAAAATAAAGATGGTCCAGAAATTCTAAAATATTAACAATAGACATGAAAATATATGTGGTTTTAAGATGAAATCATATTTAAACATTTACAAATAAAATTGTATTTCACTTTGCAAATTGGAATTGATTCTCCCAGGTAATTTAACTTCCTCTGGATTGGCCTACATAAAGTCACAAAATGCATGCTAGGTGTGAGACAAAGACATAAGCCATAGGCAGACAACTTCAATATACCAGATAGATGACACTATTTTAGTAAGAGACTAATTTCTAAATATTAAGCTTTCTGACCTAGTACATTTGACAAAATATATGCAATAGTGATACCTCTGCCATTTGAGAAATTCATGTATAATCTATAACCCTTCCTGAATTGGGTCTAATACATCTATATATCTTTCTCTATCATCAATCTCTATCTATCATCATCTATCTATCTCTATTTCCTTCTACTTTCCCATACTTAAAAAACCTAAACCTCATCACCAGTGTTATTTTAACTCAAAGCAACATAATAGGCCTGAAACGAACTGCCTCCCAGTCAACACTTTTAACCAATCTGTGACCGAAGCTCCTTTGTAAACAAAAATCGAATGCTGTCAAGTCAATTACAACTCATTGTTGATAGGTGTTGTCTAGTTGGTCTCAACTCATACTCACTCTATTTATAAAAAAACTAAAACATTGAAGAAGTGATGCATTTGAATTAGTGTGTTGACAGAGAATGTTGAAGTTACCATGGACTACCAGAAAAGCAAACAAACTTGTCTTGAAATAAGTATAGCCAGAGTGTTCTTTAAATGTAAGAGTATGATTTCATCTACAGATTTTGGACATATTTTCAGGAGAGACTGGGCACTTAAGAGATATATAATTTACTTTAGCAGCTATTTTGTGTTCAAGAGCAAGTTTTCAGTGTCTCTACTGATAATCATTTTGGTCTTTTTTCCCCCCTCTTTCTTGTCTTATTAATGACTTTTTGCTGTCCTTATATATGGTACTTGAGGTTTTTCCACTCATGATGATATTTTCTATCATTATTGTTCATTTAAAATAAGTTTTGGGCTGAGCGCTGGTGACGCAGTGTTTGTGTGTGGGGCTGCACCCCACAGGGTTGATGATTCAAATCCAGCAGCAGCTCTCCAGGAGCAAGGCTGGGCTTCCTACTTCCACCAGGGTAGTGATGCAGAAAACAAAAAAAAAGTTTTGGATATAAACTATAATTCAAATGGGATTACTTAGTGTTATCTAGCTCTCCTGAATTTCTTTTTAAGTTTCACCAGTTTCAATATGTACTTACATATGAGAAATTAATGGTTGATTCCACAGTAGCACCTTGTTATTTCAGCTGATGGTAGTGAACCTCTTTATCATCTCTTACAACAGATATAATCACTTTGATTATTCTTTATTCCATCAGGGAGGCTGACATGTGCACTCTACTTTTATATTGTTGTAAAAAGATATTTGCAATGAAGACTTTATTGATGTTGAAAAACTCTGTCATGCAAATGACATCATTTCTTTCACTTTGTCAGGCTGTGTTTCTGGATAATTAAAGCTGCTGATATATAGCTTTTATATCAAGAAAAAATTTATATCGGGGTTGAGCCCAGGTGGCTTAGTGGTTGTGCGCGGCACTGCGGCCCACTGGGATAGAGGTTCAGTTCCAGCTCCACGGAGCAAAGGCTGGGCCTCCGACTCCCACCACCAGAGGGCAGTCATGCCCCCCCCCCAAAAAAAAAACAAAAGCAAACAAAAACTTACATCAAGGAAGTAATCCAGTTGAGCCCAACTAAAGCTTATAAGGTAAATGTTAGGTGGACGGCGCCTCCAGACTCATGCAGCTGTAGACAGACGAAGCAAGAGAGCAAAGCTAGAAGTTCGAAAGTCGCAATCCAATGAGTGCAAAGTACCCTGGATCCAAGTTTAGCAGGAACTTGACAGAGCAAAAATGGACAGCAGGTGCTGCAGGTTAGAGTTTGTGGTTCCAGACTCCAGAAAGAGGATTCAATCAATCATGAAAAAGTAGGGTAAGGCCAGTTCTCCAAAGGGTCACATATAAATAGGCCACACTCTGAAGAAGACGTAATTAGACTGTGACTTAACTGCTAGGTTGGCTTCATCATGTCCTCTTACAGGTATGCCAAGTTGGCACAGATAACCACCAGGGCAAAATCTTCATCTATTAATGCTTGCCACTTTTTCTTTGTTTTTACTTTCCGATTGGCAGTAACTTTCAATTATTTTTGTTTTAAAAGTTAAAACAAGAATTGGTATTTTATTTTAATTTCTCCACTGTTAGCATTTGGCTCATAAATTTGAATCTTAGTTGTATTGACTGTTCTATCTTACAGGTGTATAGATATTATCCTAAAATGCACAGTACTTTAAGGTCTTGAAATATTCTTTTCTATGAGTATTGTGATCCCATTTCCCTTGAATTTGTCATCTCTGGCATAGTGGATCACATGATTGCCAAACTTAAAATAGCCAACACCAGCCAATTCCAGCTCATTAATGTCTAGGGTATCAATATTTATGCATTGCAATCTCCCAGATTCATACTTTTATATTTTATGTTCTAATTTTAATTGTTGCTTATGACAAGTGATTATCATTTTGAGTTAGACCCCATCATAAAATTAAGGTTCCCAAACCTTTGCTACAGCCATGCCATTAAGGTGGATGTCATTACATTCAAGTCTACATGGAGGAGGCAGATCTTTTATTTCCAAGTGTCTTCCAAGGGGAAGGGCTCATTTTCTAGCACTCTCCATGAAAATGTTTGTCTGTATTCTAATGGTTTTCTGTGTTGAGCCATTTAAAAGTATACAGCCTGCTCTGTTTATCTGGCCTGTTCTTAGTAGAAAAAGCTCAGCTGAACCATATTTAATATGGATGATCTCTCTGGAGGACCCTCAGGGTGACAGATGAACACTGTGACTGCAACAATAGGCTCAAGAATAGGAAACATTGTGATGGTGACTCAGAAAAGACCAGTGTTTCCTTTTGTTGTCCAGAGTCACTCTGGGTTGGAACAAGCTCGTGGCACTTATCAAGATAATCCTGGTATTTGAAATTAGTGCACAGTGTCACAGCAATGTGCAAGCCATCACAATATGATAAAGGGGTGGGGTGTGTTAGTTTGGGTAGACTAGACAAATACATCCATAGAAATCCATCTGGTATAAGACAGAGTTTTATATAAACAGCAATTGTATCTGGAGAAAACCTCTGAGGCCTGGTCCAGATCGAGTCCAGAAGTCAGATCTTAGCCCCTATGTCTGACACCAATCTAAAAGTCCTCTTCAGGCTCAGGAAACATGTATATTTACAGCAGTCTAGAATGGATTTGCCTAATTTTACCCTTTATGGCAATTAGCCTGCTTGACTGGAATCTTGTTGAAATGTTCATCTAGATAAGAAATACATTCTGGTTTGTTTTATCGTATAAATTATATTTATATAAGACCATTTACAATATCATATATTAACAGTAAAAATAAAGTGCTTGTCATCTGTGTATAAGCAGAGCTCACTGTAAACTGTACTCTTCTGCAGTCTTCCACTATAAAAAATAATAGATAGCAACAATTATTTTATATCTCACTTCTGAACATTAGAGTCTTTGCTTTATTCCTGAATTTATAAAGAAATGAATAACCTCCATCTAATACTTATTGAGACCACTTTATAAAAAATGTATAATACTTTGATATTATATGAAATTGCCACGAGGGGTATTGAGGAATAAAAAGAAAATAAATTATCATTGCCTTAATCATATATATAAAGCATAAATAATTTTAATAACTTGAACTTTGCAGTCAATGTAATTGGTTTATAATAAAATTAACACATTATATATAAAAAGGGAAGATTTTGCAATCATTTTAGCAACTTAGGTGATCAGAAAACATGGTTATCACAAGATACTATAAAAATATTTGCTATTTGTCTGCAGTGAACATAACAGGGCTAACTGAAAGCAATATAATAAAGAAATAGCATCAAGACTAGTAATAGTAAATAAACACAGTACTGAATTATGAAAAAATGTCAGGTTTTAACTTGCTTGTGATTCATTTATATATTTTTTGACATGTAAGTAAGCTAACATATAAAACTATCAAAATTGTATGGGAATTTTAAGATGTTCTGATACTAATCATGAGTATTTTATTAGTGGTATGAGATACCGGTTTAAGCATTTAACAATTCTGTAAGGAAAAATATATGTATGGACAAATATGTGAGGTGAAATTTATAATCCTAAATAGTTAAAATCTTAAAACACTTTCCGTTTTTTATATTTTAATGTTTTTCTTGACATATACACTCAGAGGTATGCTGCAGGCATGAACATATGATTGGATATCTACACCTTCACAATACAAAAATTTCCCATGTTTAGCAATTAGTTATGATAAAATGTTGTAACATACTTTTAGGATATTTCTATCTTCTGTTAAATAATGTATTTCACAAAAATTTACCAAAAAATGAAAAGTAAAAGCTGATTGTAATAAGTAATAAGGCCATTTAAAAATATTATACTTTTTTTGGGGGGGGGCATCACTGCCCTGGTGGGAGTAGGCTTGCTCCTAGAGAGCTCCTGCTGGAATTGAGCCTCCAACCCTGAGGGACCCAGTCCCTCACACAACCACTGTGCCACTGGAGCTCAGCCCAAAATATCATACTTTATTAACTATTTCAAATGCTAAAAAACAAAAAAATTAGTTCTCAAATGGAATTCAAACTTATCCCCATTATGCAGAGCATATCCAAGAAGAGACACTTGATGGATACTTAACTATGTGTATGTGTTTAATTAGCAAGATGCTGCTCTCTTGTGATTTTTTTTCAACAGTTTCTTTTTTTTTTTTTTTTTGCATCACTGCCTGCTGGTGGTCCTGGGAGCTACCCAGCCTTGCTCCTGTAGAGCCGCTACAGGATTTGAACCACCAAGCCTGTGGGCCGCAGTCCTGCACTCAACCTATATGCCACCGGGGCTCAGCTCTTTTTAACAGTTTCATAATGCAATTCACTAGCTCAACCACATCAAGACAGGTTCGACAACCAGCACTCTGGCCCGTTTTAGAATAGTTTCCTGTTGTTTGTACTCAGCATTAGTAGTCCCCACTTTTCCCCTTTTGGGGTTGATTTTTTTGAGTTTCACACCTGTCAAGACACCTGTATTTTCCAAATGATAATCTAATTTGAAGTATTCTAGTTAGAGAATTACTTTAACTTTAACAGCACCATAGTTCATGATATTCCTGCAAAGATGTATTCCAGTTTATTCTTTTGTCTTATCCATTTAAGTGTCTTCAAAAGGCTCATGGAAATTGAAATTAGAAGATAATGGGATTTCCCCCCAAACCTTTTTAAACCCTCTCCTATGTGTTGTCAAAGATAGCCTCCTTTATTGCACTTCAACTTCAGCACTTCTAATAAAGCATTGCTTTCAAATGCTCACTATAATGCTAGAAAATCTTCGTGTTGAAGGTAGTAGTTCAAATGATAATTATATATTGAGAAATATTTATAATTCTCTCCAAGGAAACTGAGATTGACAAACTCACTCTCTGCCCTTATGTCGGATCTGCCTCATAGAGATCGTCAGAGATTCACAATAGCTAGACCATTTTCTCTAGGCCTCAATGCTCTACAGATGGCACCCTTCTGCTGAATTGTGTTGTCTAATCACAAGAAGGAATAGTCATACCTACTTGGAAGATATTCTAAGAATGCAATTTTATAGTTCTAACTGACCCAGAGTGAAAAAGGTATACCCTTTGCACAATAAGAATGATAAAATTACAAAGAGTGACACAGACTCATGAATATCCTTTTAATCTGGAACATGATGCCTAAAATTGAAAGGAGTGTTACAAAAGTCACTAAAGACATAATTAGTTATAACAATGAAGTCAAAACCTTTTGGAAAAGAAGAACTTATGGTAGAGCAGATGGAAGATGGATTACTTTTTTAATGTCATATTTTAATAAAACTACAAATGTAGAATATTAGATAAATGTACTCTTTTATTTCAGTTATCCCTTCAGATGCTGTCATTTTCTATAATCTACAATATAAGTTACTTAAAAGTAATTTGGTGGTCATGTTTGGGTTGAAAATGTTATTTGCCTTCCTTATTAGAAAAATAACAGGGACTCACTTATAGTATATATCTGATAATATATAGTATATCAGGATGATATAAATATATATTTAAACTAAGAGAAAAACCCTTGAGTCATGAATTGCTCATAGAGATCCTATACTCTAGGATGATCAAATATATATCAAACGAATATAATTTATAAATGAATGTGATGTTATAGCTTCAAGTTAATTTTCAACTCATAATGACTCCTCTTTACAAAGTAGAACTTTTTCATAGACTTTTCTAGTCTTTCATCTATTTTTTAAAATCCTTTTATTGGGGTTTTATACAACTATTATCACAATCCATACATCAATCCGTTGTGTGTCAGGCACATTTGTACAGCCACTGCCCTCATCATTCTCTTAGCATTTGCTTTCTTTCTTTTTTTCAATAATTTTATTGGAGGCTCTTACAGCTTTTCCAACATTCAGTACATCCTTTGTACCTAGTACATTTGTATGCATGTTGTCATCTTCATTTTGGCACCTCATCCACATATTATACAATCCGATAGTTCAATCACATCAAGAAGAGTTGTATAATAATCACCACAATCAACTTTAGAATAGCTTCTTCCTTGTTTTCATTGCTATTTAAGCTAATTATTAGTTTTGAATTGTGACAAAAATGTACCCAACAACACATTCTCCAATTCAACCTTTTCTTTATGTATAATTCAGTGCCATTGATTATGCTTTCTGTGTTATACAGCCATTAGTGATCTCTGCTTACAAATGAGTCCACCACCATTAACATAAGCACAATGCTTCCTTAGAAAAGCTCTGCCTCCTTCAACCATGGGTACCATTAGTCAAATGTCATTCCTTTCTTTCTTTTTTTAAAAAGATCATTTTACTGGAGATTCTTACAGCTCTTATAATGATCCACGTGTCAAAAGTATTCAGCATATTTGTTAAAATGTTGGTGGCATCATCTGTAAATGTTTGCTTCCTTTTGAGTCCTTGGTATGCACTCCTCTTTTTCCCCTCCTTCCCCATTTTCTGATCCTGCTGAATCCTTGATTAATTATTATTATTGTCCTATCTTACACCAACCACTGTTTCCCTTGTTCCATAATTTTGTCATTTGTCCCCCTCAGGGGTGGGTGGGGTAATGTATCTTTTGAGTTTATTTTTAGTAGCTTTCTTGTTATAATAGTCACACATCAAACACTTCCATAACTAATTCATTTTTTAAAAGAGCAGTACATGCATCATCACAATCAGTTCCTGTGCTCACTCCCTAGCATTCATCGTTTGCTCTCCAATTTCTTTCACCTCTTCATAAACCATTGTATCACTTATTTTGTTTCTATGTAGCCTCTCCTTCTAATATAAACTGAGAAAACTAACTGAAATATTAAAATCAAAAGTTAAAGAAGAAAATAATAAGGATAAAACTAAGAAAGAACAGCCCACTAACAAGAGACCGATAACAGCAACAATAACAACAACAATGTGCCTGAGAAGAAATTTCTTTCATGGAACAAATGAGAAATATTTGAGCCCAGAGCAAATTCAGTTTTAATCATGAAGGAGGTCCGTCGACTAGGTATCATATTATAACATGGTTTAATTCACCACAAACAAGTTTACAATAATCTCTGTCTGATAGTTAAGCTGCTCGAGTTCCTCTTCTGTGGCTAGAGGGGATCTATCAGAGGTTTAATCTGACTAGATTCTCTGTAGATGGATTTTGAGTTCCCACTGTCTGGGGTAACCTACAAATTGGGTCTTTACAATTTAAGCTCTGGTAATTTTCACTTCATCATATTTGTATCTTGTTACCGTTATCTCTGGATTACACAGACTGGTATCCATCTTCAAAGTGTAGCCTCTAACCTTTATGAAGACAATTAAAACGAGTCCACTGGAGACAAATGTGACCTTGAGGATTGCCTACTGGAATGCTGAGAACATCTCAAAAACAGAGTGGATGCATTGAACATTAATGAAAGAAGACCTGATGTAGAGAGGGTGGACCCAAGAACATCACAGAGAAAGCAAAAGGTCATTAAAAGACAGGAAAAAAAGAAAGAAAACTCAACTTGGATGCCAGAACAGACTCTGAAACTTGTTTTTAAAAGTATAGACAATAGCTAGGGCAAATACAAAAAAGAAGAGAGAAACTAAAGTTGCTGGTCAAAAAGAAAGATCGGGGTGGGAGAAAGTAGTTCAAGAAGACAAATTAAAATACTAAAATAAAATGTACAAAGACCTAGAATTAAAAAAAAAAGTAAGAACAGCATATCTTAAACAGAAAGGACTAAAGGGGGAAAAAAATCAAGGTTCAAACTGTAATAGTGAAAGGTCCTATGGGCAGAATATTGAATAATCCAAAAGACATTTTTTTAATTGGAAAGAATACAGAAAAGACCCCAAATAACTAGTCAATATTCAACCATTTGAAGAGAACATGTGATCAAGACATAACTGTATTGAAGGGAGAATTCAAAGCGGCACTGAAGACATTAGCCAAAAAGCAAGGGTCAGGGATTAGATGAAATTCGAACTGAAATGTGTCAACAAGCTAATATAACAGTAGAAGCATTTTCTCATCTATGCCAAAAAAATTTAGAAGACAATTACTTGGCCCACTAATATTTACGTAAAAGTGGAGCATTGAATAAGGAAGGCCAATCAAAATGACCGCATCTGAATTGTGGTGTTGGCAAAGAATATTGAAACTACCATGAACTTGCAAGAGAATAAACAAATCTGTCTTGAAAAACGTTCAGCCAGAATGATCCTTAGAAATAACTTGGTTAGACTTGACACATACCTAGGATATGTAATCAGGAAAGATCAGTCCCTGGAAAAGGAAATCATGTCTGAAATGGTAGAGAAACAGTAAAAAAAGAGACCCTCAACAAGATAGATCGACTCAGGGCCTGCAACCACGGGTTAAAATATAAGAACAACAGTGAGCCTTTCAGCCACATGGTCTCTTGGCTCCTCTTCTCATTGACCATGAAACTCTCCGGTGCCCTGCCTCACAGTCTCATTGTCTCGACTCTTTTCATTTGTTCTACCTCATGAAGTCCTTGCTTTAGCCACTGGTCTCTACCTGGCTCTTTTGCTTTGTTCCATGGTCTCGGAGTTGCAGCCTCTGATGTCACTGGCCTTGGCTTTGGCCTCTTCAATGATCTTAAATGAGTCTACTCTTGAGTGGCTTCTACCTTCAAAGGTCCTGTTATTTCTTTCTAGCCCCCTATTTGAAATGGCTGATTCTTGAAGTCAGCAGAGTGACAACTAAAACCTCCAGTTCTTTCTATTAATATTAGCCATTTTCTGTTTGCCTAATGCTACACAATCATTTGGCAGTAGTTACAGATGACTGGATAGAAGACCCATATTAAGAAATGTCACTTCACTATCACTCCCATAGAGACTGGTAGTCTAATAAACCTATAGTCAACTGGATGGCATAGGTCAATCTCTAAAGAGGCAGCTCTCTAGGTTATACTCATGGAATAACTGGGTGTGTTCACACTGCCAGTCTAGAGGCAGCTCTCTAGGTTATACTCATGGAATAACTGGATGTGTTCACACTGCCAGTCTTTTAATTAGCAGCTGAGGACCTAACCATTGCAAATATATATATAATTATGCTATCTAATATTTAACAATGCAAATTTCTTTCCAAAGAGTCATTAGGAATATTTAAGCAATCTTTTAAAAATAAATAAATCATTTTATTGGAGGTTCTTACAGCTTTTTTCATTTTGTCTTGTTTTTGTTTTCTAAATCATTTTACTGGGGGCTCATACAACACTTATCACAGTCCATACACCCATCCACTGCATGTCAAACATATTTGTACATTTGTTGCCCTTATCATTCTCAAAACATTCACTTTCTCCTTAAACCCTTGATATCAGCTCCTCATGTTTCTCCTCTCTCCTCACTCCCCCCTCCCTCATGAACTCTCGATAACTTATAAATTATTATTATTTTATCATATCTTACACTGTCCAATTTCACCCTTCCCTATTGTCTGTACCCCAGGAAATGGGTTATATGTAGATCCTTATAATCAGTTCCCCCTCCCTACCCCACCTTTCCTCCATTCACCTAGTATAACCACCTTCAGCACTCGTCCTGAATGGATCATCTGTCCTGGATTTCCTGCTTCTCTTCCTAATTGTTCTAGTGTACATCCTCTGTTCCAGGTGGATTTGTAAGATAGAATTGGGATGATGATAGATAGGGGGAGGAAGCATTGAAGAACTAGAGTTATATGTTGTATGTTTCATCATTGTGACACTGTATCCTGACTGACATGTCTCCTTCCCATGACTCTTCTGTAAGGGGTTGTCCTATTACCTACATACAGGTTTAGGGTGTGCAATCTGTATGCCCCTCATTTACAATGATATAATTTTTAGTTTTCTGATGCCTGATACCTGATCTTTTCAACACCTTATGGTCACACAGACAGGGGTGTTTCTTCCATATGGACTTTGTACCTTCTGAGGTAGATGGCTGCTTATTTACTTTCAAGTCTTTAAGGCTCCAGATACTGTATCTTTTGATAGCCAGGAACCATCAGCTTTCTTCACTACTTTTGCTTATGCACACATTTGTCTTCAGAAATCATGTCAGGAAGCATCATCAGTAAGCATCATCTAATATCAATTTCATAGAACAAAGTGTCCTGCCTGAAGGTAAATGCAATGTTCTTCTGCTGTCTTATTACTAAATCTATAAATATAAGCATCCAGATCTATTTCGACATCATCTTATATAAATGTATCTACCTTGCACTTACCTGTTATTAGGCCTCTATAAAAGCCCTTTGCCTCCTCTTTCTTTCTTCTACTTCTTTAGACTTTCCTCTTGTCCCACTATCATGCCCAGCTTTCATTTGGATTTCAGTTACCTAGCCTTGATCAATTGCTAACAGGTCTCTCACATTCTCTTTGCCATTGATTTGGATCACATGTTATTTCCTTGTCCCTGGGTTGGTCAAAACCACCTCCTTGCCTCCACCTCTTCCTCTCCCATGCCCTTCCAGAACCAAATGAAATAAGAATGTATATGCAGAACCAAATGAAATAAGAATGTATATGAATATATATCTCCTATAAGCCAGCTTTTACATGTTAAGACATAGAAACTAAACTTGAACTGAAATCTGAACTAGTTTAACCATTGTGTGAAACATTAAAGTATTTCCTCTCTTGTTTATACCATAAGGGTGTTATATATGAAAGAATACAACATACCCTCTAGAGACTTATGGCAGAAAAACTTAAAAATATTATTTACCTTGCCCCTTTGATTTTGACAAATCACCATGATACCTCTGCATCATTTCTAAATTCCAAGGTAAGAGTGTAGGTTTTGATCCTTCCTGTCCACACATCACTCATTTTTCTCTATAAATAAATTCAACTCTATTAAGAAGTAAATGTGCTTCCCTATTGACTTGCTCTTTGGAGTTTAAATTAATTTTCTAGGTTCAATAATGCCTAATTCTCTTCAGAATCTTCATTGGTTATTACAAAAAATGTAAGCATTAATTATTTATAATCAATTCTTTAGAAAAAATATACTTCATGCAATATATTTTACACTTTATCATGAACATAGCTCTGAAAATATTGATTTCAAAATAGTCTGGAGAGCTCATTTTACTTGTCAGCCAAATCTACCATTGAAAGATTCAATATTTTTTGCTATTGTCTGCTGAACACAGTGTATCTTTGCAAACATCAGGATTCTGATTACTATATGCAGTCATCCTGAAAGAAGGTTCAGTTATGGAATTTATTTATTTTGCCATGCTCAGCTCCAAATCCTAGTTAAAAAATTAGTATGAAATTATCTCTTAAACTATAAAAGAATATGACATTACTCTAAATTATAAATGTTTTTATATCCCGAACTATTGTGAGATTAATAATACTATATGAAGTTTTTTCAATGTATTATAAATAGATAGACAGATTTTCAGCTTTCAATATTATTAAATTGTTTTATCTAAGAGATATATCATTTTTATAAATGACACTCACTTATTCCTTCTTTCTTTAAGCAAATATTTACTGACCACATTCAGTGTACTGATTATTGGTTTTGATGATCAGAGTCTAGAAACTAATAGGAAAAATGTTGCTATAATTAAATTTCTTCAAATTAAGTTTCTATTATGTAGTTATCTGATGCATGCCTATATTTGATATTATATGACTAACATTTTTCCTGCATATAAAGTTAATATCTTAAAATATAAATTTCAGTATTCTTATTTTAATTTAAAGTTCTGCTTCCCTTTAAATATATCACCTTTAATAACACACTTTAAAAATGTATAACAAATAAACATTTTATAAAACTAAGCAAAGAACAATTTCATTGCATATACCTATAAAATTAATAGTGGTGCAGAAATTATGCACAGCCAGCAGAACTAGCAAAATTAATGTGCTGATCCTAACCAGATTTGTAAAAATGCAAATGCTGCAGTTTTTATCTCTCATAGTTTAAATAGATAAATTTCAAGAAAAAGCAATACATTATTTTCCTTTATAAAGAAATGGGGAAAAATGGAAAAAAATTTTTGAAGCGTAGCTTGTATCATTTGATAGAAAAATAATTATAACACCAACTCATAAAGAATTTGGTTTTTGTAGTTTCTTCAAAATTGGGCGATTTTAAGTATCTGTTTTACAAAATGTGTTTTAATTTATATTTATAAATTTATTTAATTTATTCTGATAATGACATTTATGGACATGCATATTTATATTATAGCTAGAAATGTTTTCTCTTGACCAATCGCATATCTTTGTACAAGTGCGATCTCTCACACCCAAGATAAACTGATAGAGGCTGAGTCAAGATTAATATTTAGCATAGTCTTATTTAAAGTGGACTTTAGCAACACGCAGCATATGTACATTATTTAACAACAAGAGTTAATAACCTTACTTCTAAGGTGAAAAAATTATGGCATTAAGTTATGTAAAGCAGATTGTATGAGAAGATCCTGAGCAAGAACTAAAGATAAATAACACAATGGCAGATGGACATCTCAGGCGGACGTGGAAGCTTAGCACCCCCAAAACAGAAAGGGCTGAGGAGAAAACAGAGATGAGCCTGGCAAATCAAGGCTGTCTACGAAATCAAGGCTCAACACAGTCAGTTCAGGGGTTTATTGGACTCTCGCGGCGTTTTTTAAAAAATGAGATAGTTAGTAGATTTCTCATAGATGTAGTGATGGCAGTTGTGTAGGACACACAATGTGATAAGGGAAAGAGTACTGCTGGAAAGCTTCACAGACATTGCAACAGAAATGTCTATTTTCTCATAGAAAACAGAGGAGTCTGGCAGACTAAAACTAACAAGATGCCATGCCATATAAAAATGTCAACATTCCTTAAAGATTTTTTTGCAAATTTTATATTTTTAGGTATACACAGAATGTTCAGGAAACAAATTATTTCTTCATATAAATAAATGGGGAAATCTCAATTTGGGTTAGGTTCTGACTCATAGAAAATGAGTTTACTGACTGTACACAAATGAAATAAAGACATAGCTAAAGTTGGTTACCCACCCAGTATATCACCATGGCTTTCGGTAATCCGTCAGAGGAAAAATGTAAAACATAAATGCTGTTCAGTGCACTTATTAACATTCAATGGAATGGAACAATGGCAAAATATCCACATGGTACAAATATAGCCATGATTTCAGCTTTAATGAAAACAAAAATTAAAAATATCGAGTGTTTGTTTAGTAATAAAATCTTATTCCAGTGTTCAGGGGATAAACATTCATTTACAAAGTTTTATTGTTCAATCAATGGACTAAACAATTATATATATGAAAGAATATCCAAAGTGAATTCCAAGCTAGTGAAACAGAAATTATATAGTTAGTTAATAATCAATATAAGAAGGGTAATCTTTTAGGGATCATGGGAATTAAATAATATTATTGATAGGTCATTAATTTTTCTCTTGTTATTAAATATATTTTAGTAACTAAGAAAATGAAATATCTTTATTTTTATAGAGGACTGTGAATTATTTTGCTATAATTGCAATGATTAGTTCACATAATTAGAGATTTATGGTAGGCAAATAAAACTGTAAAGTATTTTGAAGTGGAGTAATAATTCATGACAAAATGATTTTATAGAGAATCTCTTGAGAGATATATACATTTAAATATAAAACAAAACAAAGCAATGCAATACTTTAAAATTGCAAGATAATTTAGCATAATTTAATTTATATTATTTGTTTGCCAATTTTATGATAAAAATATCCTATTTATTTTAATATCGCTGGGAATTACTATTCCCAGGTACTTTAGATCTTAGATGGTTTAGCACAAGCTCACTTTTAAAATATATAACTATCTTTTATATAATTTTAAGAGATTTATTTTGTCCTTCCAGCTCTGTTTCATACTTTTAGCAATGCCTTTGATTTTCCTTTAGTCACAGAAAATAGGTTCTCCTTTTATGTATTAAAAGGAAAAATTGCAATTTCTGCATCTGTGTCATACATGGAAATTTTAGAAAGCTTAAAAATATCACATATGAGAACATTTTCTGTTGCCATTATAAAAATTCCTCAAATGTTTTAAGAAAATTCATATCTTTGCTAGTTCAAGGGTTAAAAAAAATGAACACATGTCAAAGCAATTAAGAATTATTTGATATTTTGTTGCAAACAGATTTTTATTTTTGATTTCCTGAATTTCCAAAATATAAAATAAACTTAACTATATTTATTATTTTGATGCTATAAATTGCCAGGTTTTTTACTGTTTTACAACACTTAATTTTTCAAAAGATAATCGAAACAGGATCGACATCTACTCAGTATTTAGTAAAAAGTGTTTGTTTTTGGTAAATACTGGTTTTCATATTTTCAAGAATGTTTATTTCCTTTTATGACATTTGCCTTTTGTCTGTTAATTATTTCTTAATACTACTTACAGTAGTAACACTACTTTCCTTGCTCCATGAAAATATTGATTTCTGTGTCTTGTAAGTAATATATATTCTGCTGAAAGTAAGGTTGTAGAATGACAAATGATATCTCTAGAAAATTATCTTGTTTATCAGTGAAAAAAAAATCACTTCACTCATCCAGAGACAAATATCCACGGCGTACTTGTTTCTTATGCAATCCTGACAGTTAAAAATCTTGGTATTGGGCCTGAGCCCCGGTGGCGTAGGGGTTGTGTGCAGGACTGCAGCTTACCACAGGTTTGGCAGTTCATATCCAGCAGCAGCTTTCCAGGAGCAAGGCTGGGCCTCTTACTTTCACCAGGAGGTGGGGGGTGGGGGCAGATTGCCCCCCCCCCCACACACACACAGAAAAAACTCTTGGTATTGCTTTATTTTGTCATACTAACTTCT
Organism: Nesogale talazaci; assembly: GCA_004026705.1. Classification (NCBI taxonomy): domain Eukaryota; kingdom Metazoa; phylum Chordata; class Mammalia; order Afrosoricida; family Tenrecidae; genus Nesogale; species Nesogale talazaci. Next base: position 93,758 of record PVJH01004563.1, read on the forward strand.
TTACAGAAGATACATTTCTAACTTTCCATGTAAGTAATCAGTAAGTAAACTAATGATGTGTTTTTAAGGCAGCATATTAAATTTAAAAATATTGCCATTGAGTCAATTCTGACATATAGTGACTATATTGGAGGGAGTGCCCTGAAGTTTGGGAGGCTACAAATCTTTATGGGCGGAGCTAACATTACCTGATGCCTGCAGTGTGACTGGTGGGTGGAAACTACTGACCTCGTAGTTAAAGCATAGCATGCTACAGCACCAGAGGTTCAGAGGCAGCATCTTAGGTAAACAAATTCCAAATTTTAAAAAATTTAATAGACATAGTCACAATATTTTCTCCAGCAAGCATCCAAAAGTATTAGTACATGCTTGAAAAATAAGTAGTTTAAATAAAACATGCATAACCTTTATTAATGTTGTGTCAAACATTTTCTCAGCCAATGATTTTTCAATATTAAAATATACTGTGGAAATATAATGACAAAAGCAAACAAACACATGTGCCTATCTTTACTTTTCACAAAAAGAAATCAATTCATACTTTTGAACACTGTAATTAGATTTGGGTCTAAGGCCATTGTAGGGATAAAATCCTGAATATTTAAATGCTCTTGTTAGGTGCCTCTAGTCAGTTCTGACTCATGTCAAGCCAAGTGCAACCAAAATAACATATGGATTGGTCCAGAACCATTCCCACAATTGCTCTTATGTTGCTCTCAGATTTCCATGAGCTTTGATTGTGGAGCCAAGCAAGAAGAAATCCTTGAAAACTTGAATCTTTTCACTATCTTGATGTTATCTACTGGTCCACTTGTAAGGATTTTAGTTTTCTCTGCATTGATTTGGAATCTATATTGAAGGTTAACTCCTTGATTTTCTTCATCAAAGTGCTCTTAGTTCTTCAAAAGCCTATTTCAAAGTTAATTATCCATAATTTAAAGCACTATTTTATGGCATTTCCAAGCCCAGTTGACAAAGTCACTGAATCTTTTAGATTTGCTTCACATAATCAATCTTGATTTTGAGAAGCCCATGTACTTGGCCAAATAGTAGAGCCAAATTAATCATTTACACAATCTCATAATTCACTCTCCCCAAACTATTTTTAATTCCCACCATTTGTGATATCAAATTGTATGTAATAGCATTTTGTGATTTAATTTCCCTATTCTTGTGTATTTCTTAGTGTCAACTTTACACCTATTAGGTTGTTTTCATCAATAGCTTTATATGTGTGTGTATGTATATATATGTATGTGTATATGTATATATATATAAGAAAATGGGATCATCAGCTTTCTTAAATATTTGTAGTCCTCAGAAAACCTCTATAGTAGTCCTAATCTGTTTTATAGGTTTGCTGTGAATTAATAATGAACCTATGAAAGTAATATATTTACTAGTTAATTATGGTTACATCCAGGTACTTATATGCATGTATATAGATAAATTTGTGAGGATGCCAGAATGATGTTTACTTATGTTTTTTTGACTATGCAAAGGCATTTGACTGTGTTGACCATAATCATATTGATAAGAATGAGAGTTCCATAACACTTCATTGTGCTCATTTGGAATCTGGACATGAATCCAGAGGTATTTATGTGAACAAAACAAGGGAATTCTTCATGGTTTAATATCAAGAATATTGTGTGTCAGGGTTGTATTCTTTTCCATACTTACTCAATTGTTGTACTGAGCAAATCATCAGAAAAGCTGAGGTCTGTGAAGAAGAAGGTAAGATCAAGTTTGGATCAAGTTCTCACTAAGAACCTGAAATATGATGATAACATACACTTGCTTGCTGAAAGTGAGAAGACTTGAAATGCTTGCTGATGAAAATCGAGGACTTCACCCTTCAGTGTGGATTGCAACTCAGTGTAAATAAAACCAGAATCCTCACAACTAACCCAGTAGGTAACAGCATGACAAAAGAAGAAAGGATTCAAGTTTTCAAAGATTACATCTTGCTTGGATCCACAATGAGTTCTCATGGAAGTAACAGACAAGAGATCCACTACCAAATTCTATTGGTTAAATCTACTGTGCAAACATCTTTAGAGTGTTGAAAAGCATGGAGGTTTCCCTGAGGAATAAGGTAGGCCTGATCTAAGACAAGATTCGTTTTATCACCTAAGATGTATGTGAAAACTGGACTTTGGATAAAGAAGATTGAAAAAGAATCAATGTGCTTGCATTACAGTGCTGGTGAAAAATATGTGTTGAACAAACCATCGACTTCCAAAAGTACAAGCACAGCTGTCTTGAAAGAACTATACCTACTCCTTAAAAACAAGGATGGAGCAAGCTCATCTCACATGTTTTGTCCATATTGTCAGGAGAAAAGACTCTGCGGCAGAACAGTGTGCTTGGCAAAGTAGAGGGCAGTAATAGAGAAAGGTCCTCAACAAGATGGATTAAAGTAGCTGCTGAAACAATAGGCTCACACCAAAGAAGAGTTGTGGAGCTGGAACAGGACAGGGAAGTGTTTCCGTTGTTTATAGTGCTGCTATGGATCCAAAGCACTGGACGGCCTCTAACAACAACAGAAACAATGATTCATTCCTAATCATATATCTGCATGTGCATATATGTATGTATACACACATCTATAAAAATCTGTAAGCATAGAAATTGCACACAGGACACAACCATGAATGCATCCCAGGCAAAACCCAAGCTTCTCAGGATTATTTTACTGGGACATCTTAAGTATATAAGATTGATGTTCCACATCCTTGTGTGTTAATATGCAACTGAGGTTGTTAAATGCTTGCAAAGAGTCATATGCAAGAAAGTTACAACTTTCTACTGACCTTGATCAAAACAGAAAGATGGAAAATAAAATACTCAAAAATGAAACCAGCCTACAAGAACCAGTTGTTTATATGAATAATGATCTCAGCAGCCAAACACGAGAAGAAGAAGATCATGCCAGGTGTGTAATACTGACTGTAATTCTGACTGTTGCCACAATAGATGGTCCTGGATAGAATAGGAACTCCTTGTAGAACAAAGTTCAAAACCGTTAAGGCTAATAAATAAGAAAGCATAGGCCAGATTTTCCAATTTGCAAGCTACACTGGCTGTGGAACACCTTTGGACTCTGTCACTGTAGTTTGAAGTTACTCAAGACTTGTTTCACCACACTATTGAAGTATATATTGCTTGAGCTGGGGACTGTCAGACCCTGGCTGACAGATCTGGCTCACTGTTGGAGCCCTGCCTTCTTGTTTGCTGCCTGTGGATGAACAGCCTGAATTGCTCTACAGAGGACTATCCAGTGGCCCTCAAGACTGGATGTACTGTCAGTGTATTAGATGTCTCACAGAAATGAGTTGCACTGAGTCATTTGTACTGTTTTTTTTGGGGGGGGGGCATCACTACCCTCTGGTGGGAGTGAGAGGCCCCGCCTTGTTCCTGGAGAGCTGCTGCTGGATTTTAACTCCCACGCCAGTGGGCTGTAGTCCTGCACACAACCACTATGCCACCAGGGTTCTGTACTATTTTACAGATCAATTAACAGTTTATTTCTGATGCTATCTTTTTATCTATCTCTCTAAATATATATAAAAATCATTCGTGTCCTGGTTCTGTTTCTCTAGGAAACCCTGTCCAGCATAAATATCAACTGCTGCGACCTCAGCAATATTTTGAGATATTTGTTTACTTGAGAGATATGTAATGCAATGTTGAAAGCAAACTATTTTGCCCAAGTAACTGTACATTTGTAATATCATAAAGAAAACACAGTCTAGGTATTAAGCATTCTTAATACTATTAGTTATTGTATTCCTACTTGCCCATTCACTGTACTGGACAAGTTAATATAACATTGGCAGTGGTGAAAATGATATGTTTCAATAATTTTCAAGCTATTTTGTTAAGATTTTAGTGTTTTCCTTTCCACATTTCCTTTACCATTTCCCCTTAAGGTAGACAATAACCTCTGTGTTATATAGTTAGTTAAATCTCTACATCAGTCATTCTTTTATTTAGATTGTGGTTATCTTCATTACACTTGGCACTTTCTAAATTTTGATTTTGTATTTCTATGGTTTTTGTGAATTTGTACCTCTGCATTTAAGATTACCTTATATATTTTTCATATTACCCAGGAATACTATCATTATAAGCCCTGGTGGCACTTTTAAGTAAGCTTTGAACTCTTAACAGCAAAACCAGAAATGCAAACCCATCCCTTCCTTGGCTGGAATCTGATGACATTATCCGACCAAAAAGAATTATAGCCTCACCAACCCAATGTAGAGTGGTTGTGTTAATCCGGGTAGACTTAGAGAAACACATAGATAGAAATCCTTCTGTGTATAAGAAAGAGGGATATATATATATATATATATATATATATATATATATATATATATATGCAATTGAACTTTGAGGAAACATTCTAGCCCAGTCCAGTCCAAGGTGATAAGTTCAATATTAGCCCCTATCTGTGGTACCAATCTATAGAGTCCTCTTCAGATTCATGAAGCATGCAGTGATGCCAGCACAGACACAGACCAGTGGATACAGTCTTCTGTATCCAGTGGTGGTAGAAGCATCTCAGCACTGGTAGGGGTCTCTCCATGGCACTTTTGGCTTCAGAGGACTGATTCCATCAGAGTAAGCCCATGGGGTCTCTCCTCTGGGATGTTTCACAGGAAGTCAGCCTCGTGTCTTGTCAGTAGAACATCTCCAAGGGAGTGGGTTGTAAGTCTCTCACCTCCAAGGGTGAGATTTCCCAGAATTCCTAGGAGAAAGCCATGCCCACACATAGGTCTCATTGGTTATCTCCAGATTGATGGGCTATATTTCACCCTTACACTCCCAATCTTTAAATTGACAGCATGATTACATGGTGGCCACAGTGGTATTGAGACACGATTGAATCAATTGCTGTAGGTGAGTTTTACTTGTGTCATGTGACTATAAGGTGCTGCCAACTTACTTTCAACTCATAGTAACCTTGTGTGCAACAGAAGGAAACACTGCCCCGCCTGTGCCATCTTCACAAGTGCTGCCATATTTGAGCTCGTTATTGTGGGTTTGGGGTGAATTATCCCTTTGCCTCAAAATCATTGGCTCTCTTTATAACTGTGAAACTTTTATGTTTATGCTGTCATCACCTTCCTTTCAAAAATCAAGAGACATTCTCAAATCATTCATTTTCTATCGCTAGTTTTCTCCACTCTCACTAATGCTTCTTTTGTAATTTCTAAATATTGCTGTTTTCCCCTTTTCTTTCTGCTTTCATTAGTCCACCAGGTCCCTAGTTCTAAATACCACTTCTGAGTCACAATGAGTGCAATGATTCTTTACTGGAGTTGTCTCGATTTTTCTTTATAGTTTTCCGCTGCTCAACACTGTTGGAGTCAGGGTAATGGGTCCATCAAGGAAAGAGGTGTTTCTTTTCAACTTTTCTCAAAATGTAATTACATGCCATTGCTGTTCAATGTTTCGTTCAAGTTTAAAGAACAACGTGTTCTTTGCCCTTCATTGTTGTTGATGTTTTGTTTGCTTAGCCAAAGTTCATACAAAGTGCCTCTATGATGTTCTAGTTATCTAAGATGTTTACTTAAAAGTCAATTAATAAATGGTACAGAACAAACTGTGAGAGGCAGATATTCCTAAATTACTTGCTGGTAAAATTGACATGGAAAGACATGATGAATGACAATGCTCTATGTCTGAGTTCTTTACACCAGGAAAGACTTTAATCTTACTCAACCAAAACCACAAGTAATATTATTAGGAACCAACATATATGAACAATATTGAGGAACTTTTGAGGAAATACAAAATTCTAAAATTTTTAGTCAAAAAAAATATCTGATAGAAATGAAGATCTCTGAAGAAGATACATAGTTTAGTAAGTTTCTGGAAATAAGGATCTTTCTCCAAAATATTTTTGTGAAGAAACAGAGAAGACTTCTTGATTTGACTTTAGAAATGAAATTAGCTTAATGCAAACTCTGAAAGTACTTAGTGCCAATCTAAAATTGTGTGACAGAAATGATATATGCCATATTTAAGGGTGCACTTTCCAAAAGCAGTCATTACTTCCCATTATCATACAACACAGTGCTAGCAGACATGTAGAAGATAAGTTTGATTATGTAATGATCTAAAAAACCAGTGCTGGGAATGTAAATGGTCATGAACTCAATTTTGTTCCTTTGTTATCATTTATCCTTTTTCAAATTCCATTATATTCCATATTGTCATTGATGTGGTAAACACTGCATTCCCTCCAACCCCCACCCCATGATTAGCATTAGGTGTGCAATAAAGGAATTTAAATTATTTGATGTGTCCTGTGCAATGAAAATGTATTGATGTTGTCACAGGGTCAATACTGAAAACTAATTCAAAGTCAATTGTCATAGAAAAGATTGCAACTCCTTATGAGCGTTATATAGGGGATGCAGGAATGTGGATCTAATGAAGAAAAACTCTTTTTCTTTCAAGTAGAAGTTGATAGAGTTGAATTGCCAAACTAGGGGTCAGCTGCCTGATGCTGGTGCAGGACCTCCCTCTCAGATCACTCCAATCACATTACCTGGCTCCCACACAGTTTGTTCACAGATCATTTAAAACAAGATACTATTTTTTGTTTTTTTTTTACAGCTTAACAGTGTGAACGATGCTGTCGGTTCAAAAAGAAAACCAAAGTAAGATGGATATGAAGGTGGTTAGGATAAAGATCCCTGATCAAAAACATGTATGCTTAATTTGCTATAGAGCTCCTAAACTAAACCAGAGATCACCCAAAAGCTTCCTATTGATGAGCCAGTCTCATAACTTTAAGAGATATGTTTCAACAAAAAATAAGTTGCAAAACAAATTGCTACTACATAATCCTAACATTCTATAACAGTTGATTCTAAACTCAAACTAACCTAGAGTTCATTTTAAAGCTTCCTATTCTTGACTCCTTTTAGTACCATTAATAGATATGTTTCAACAAAAATAGGTTGTAAAATAAATTGCAAACTATACATGCTGAAAGTAAAAATAGAGAATTTAAGAGAAAATGATATCTATTTGCTAGGAAAGAAGTCATGCCTCATTAAGTAAATCTAAATTGCATTCTCTCATTTATCTACTATGAAGTAAAAAAGTACTATTTCCTTGCAAAATCAAATACTTCTATTTAATTGCTTGTTGAAGAGAGAGGTTGATTATGGCATTAAAAACAGCATATTTTCTTGTCTGAGCACTGCTTTCTTATTTATCTATAATGATAGAATTAATTTTTAATGGACTTATTGTTTTTAAAAATGGAATATATAATTTTTCTTATAAAACTTTCCTCCTTTCTAGTGGTTAAAAGTTAATCTCACATGACTACTCCCCTTCATAATTATTTTAAAATGTGATTTCTGTACAATGCCTTTATAGAGGAATTTTTTATCACATTAACACCTTTTTTCAGAATTTATAAAAGATTTTAATTGTTTTTATTTGATTGAAAGCTAAATGAATTTTTCTTAGTTTTGTGACAATATATTGTTGAATTCTTAGTTTAATGTTTCAAATATATTTGGCACTTAATTGTATAATACCATATATATCATACTTGAAGAAACATTTTAAAAAATGAAAAATTTCCTTACACTTGGACAAATAGGCAACATCAAGTTAAATGAATAAAATATTGAAGTTGTCAAGGATTTCATTTTACTTGGATCCACAATCAACAACCATAGAAATAACAATCAAGAAATTAAATGACATTTTGCCTTTGGGAAACCTGCAGAAATTGATGTACATATTTGAATTATCATAAAGTAAATATGTAACTTTGAAGAATAAAGTATGCTTTATTCAACCCAAGGTATTGTCAATTACCTTTCATATATGTGAAAGTAGACAATGAATAAAGGATATGGAAGAAGAATAGATTCTTTAAATTATGATATTTAATATTTTGGTGAAGAATAATAAATAAACAACTGACTTCCAGAAGAAATAAACAAATTTGTATTTAAGGGAACAATGCCAGTATGGTCCTTAAAAATATGGTGAAAAGGACTTTAAACACATTTGCAAGAGATGCTATTTCTCAGAAAAGTATGTAATGCTTGGTAAAGTGAAAGGATCAATGAAAAAGAGGAAAACCTTCAAAAAGGTGAATTAGCATAGTGACAGCATCCTGAGCTCAACTAGGGGGTAAAACACACATTTTTTTCCTGGCTAGATGAACATCTAGTAACCTCCACTGAGTTACTGCACCCAGTTGGCTTCATCTGGAAAAGTTCTCTCTGGTCACAGTGAATTTTTTTGAAAAGTATTCTCATTTGAATCTCAATTTTTTTAATGGCCAGTGGGAGAGAATAGGATGTAGCCTTGAAATTATGTTTCCTGCTGTGGAAAATGCTGCAGAAACTCTTGTGAGGTTGAACACAGTTTACAAAAACAGCACTAAGGGAAAAATGGTTTCATCTTCCCTGAAATTATATCAAGATTATTTCTTTGGCATTAAAAAACAAAACATAGTCAATGAAAATGTGTGAGAAGACCTCTCTCCCTTGAACCCAGCTGACCCAGAGAATATTGATGAACCACTGTTTTGAATGAGCCCTAATGCTTTCATTACATTAATAATTTTAAAACTCATCCTAGTTGCAATTTGTTCTGCACATTACATTTATTACTCTCAATCTTGCTTAAACGACTGAATATGCTGATCTTCGTGAAAAAAAAAACAGCAGTTTATCATTTTGAGGAAATTCAAATCACATCCTTTTGAAATGTTCTGTGAGGTTTGGGTATTAGAAGGAGTTGGAAGGGGAAAGCACGAGTGTATAAAATAAGAATTTCAATGAAATTCTTAGAGAACAGTCCTTGCTACACACAAAGAATAAGCAGGTTTATTGTCAGGATGCAGGAAAATCCCATGGTAAAAATTTTTTTGGTCTTTTCCTCATCATGATAGTTTAGCATTTTCTCAAAACTTTTTCATTATTAGTCCACAGAGTTTTTTTGTGGCCTTCAATCGAATGTGTCAAGACTATCCCCTTTGGAATACAAAATCAACCAGGAGCACAGTCAATAAAAGAACACCAAATGTCTTAAACTGGGTAAAGATCACAGTCAATAGAACATAATGGAACAATCTTCCCCTGTAACACATGTGGTCACTATGAGTTAGGTACTGACTTGATGGCAGTAACAGCCACTACACGTCTTTGCACTAGTCATTATAATACTTCATTTTCTTGGGCTATCATTTGGCACGTTCCGTTTAATTCCTTTGCATGTCTCCCCATTGTCTTATCTACTTTATGATCAAGAACAAGTTTAAGAGTGACTTTTGGAATCTATTTTAAATTTTCTTTCATTAAAAAATGACTTTTTAATTTTCTTCATAAATTATATTCCTGATAATATTCCACAAACCATCATGTCTTCTGTTGGTATTCAATGAATCAGATCTATACCAAGATATTAATGAAATTCTGGTAGGATACTCTCAATGTATTATATTGGCTTGTGTGAACTTTTTCCTAATTTTCCTCAATTTCAGAAAGACCAATTGATATTTTGTTCCATAGTTAGCTGCTGGGATTTTTTACGGCTGTTGATATTAACAATACAGTAAAACAAAAACAACCCCACGTTTCTGCGATGGCGTCAGTGCTGACTGACGTGAACCTCTGTGGTTTTCTGGGGGCAGTTCTTAAAGAGCAGAAAGCTCAGTCTTCTGTGGAGCTGACAGTAGTTTGAACTAACAACCACCCAGATTACAGCCTACTGCGTCATCATTTAAGTTGTTGAAAATGGTAGTTCAAAAGCTGCTAGGCTTGTAAATTTCTATCATGTAAATTCCACTTTAATTTTTATTGCTGTGGTTGTTCTCGTTAGGTGCAACGTACTCACTTCCAATCCATAGAGGCCCTAGGTACAGTAGAATGGCACACTACTCAGTGATACACTATCCTTACATGTGTTCTTTTCTTTTAGCCCGTCTTTGTACCCACTATGTCGACCAAACTTGCCAAGACCCTTCCTCTTTTTCTCTGCCATTCTATCTTACTGAGCAGGATGTCATTTTCCAGGCATAGGTCACTTGATGACATGTCCAAATTACACGGGACAATGTTTCCCCATCCATGTCTTTAGGGAGCATTCTAATTGTACGTTGTTGCTTTCGTGAAGGTCATAGAGTCCAGTTCTTGTTCCTTCCTGTTCATTTTCCAAGTTTCAAATTTCATTCACAAATAATTATTAATGCGTCTCGATTGTTTATTTCATCAGTTTTAGAGTGAAAAAGCCAATAGGGTTTCTCAACTTTTTCATCACTAGCTTTACAGATTGGTGTGTAAAATACAAAAATAGTCATATCGACTGTATTTCCTTGTATTCGCATTATATTTTATCCTATCACAAATGTTATGGTACTTGAAAGTAGATCTTGAAATTTGTTCTTTGGCAATGAGTGTGATGCAATTCCTCGTGGAGTCATAAACACAAGAATAGTATGTATTATAATTGTCTGACTCAAAATTGCCAACATCCAGTACAGTTTATTTAATCTCTTTGCTGAGAAAAAAAATCCAAGAAGTTGGATTATATGAAGAATAATGGGGCATCAGGATTGGAGGGAGACTTATTAAATTGATAGACAAGTGACACAACATACTTGCTGTGAGTAAGAAGTTCTCGAAGTGCTTGCTAATAAACATAATTGCCTCCAGGCTTCAATATCAACTGCGACTCAATGCAAATAAAACCCAAATCCTCACAACTAGAGCAAGAGGTAACATCAAGACAGATGTAGAAAACATTGATGTAGCTAGCATTTTCATCTTGCTTTGATTGACCATCAACGCTCAAGAATCAGATAACAGATGATTTTAGGCAAATTTTCTGTATAAGATTTCTTTTAAGTGGTGAAAGAAAAGATGATATCATTTTGAGAAATATATTGCACCTGATCACAGATTTGTTACTTTTAATTGCTTCATAAACATTTGAAAGTTATACAATGACTAAAGAAGATGGTGGAAGAATTAATGCATCTAAATTATAATCCTGGTGAGTACTAATGAAAAAAATGCAATGGATGATAGAAGAATAAACAGATGTGTCTTGGAAGAAATGCAGCCAGAATGCTGTCTAAACAGAAAGGCATCATGACTTTGTCTTACATATGTTGGGCATGTAGTTAGGAGGCAATAACCTCTTGAGGAAGATATCAAGATTGGTAAAGTAGAAGGTAAACAAAAGAGAAAGGACCCTCAAATTAGTGGATTGACACTATGGCTGCAAGAGTGGATTCAAATACACTTGTGAGGATGTGATAGAGTCAGTCAGGGTTTCATTGCATTAGATCACCAGAAGATAGAAATGCTCTCAGGTCACGCAACGCCAACAGGAGCAGATGCAGTACATGAACTCTTTGTCACAAGATACAACCTGAAGGATGACTGCTCTTAGTAATCAGTAAGATCAGATGAACAAACCTTTTTTTGTAAATTATAAAAAAACACAACTGTAAAACCATCCCCCTAAAATCAAGATAATGACCAAGAATAATATCAGGAATAACTAATTTTACCTATTCAGCAATTGATACCAAAAAGAAGCATCACTATCTAGACACTGGTTGTTACTCCAAATATGCATTAAGAAAGCATTACTCTGAACACTACCTGGGTTTCCTAGAAATACAGAATGTGAGGTGGCAAACCAAAACTATCAAATCATTCTGCATTTTAATAAGATGCCTATGTGTTTTTACATTAAATTCAAGAATCCTGTCATAGGAGATGCAGAATCGCCCCCGGTTTACATTGGAGGAAAAGGATATGAATAAGACACTTGAATGGTACTTCAAAGTACGACTCAAGTAATCATTGCAGTTATATTCATGCTATTCAACAATCCTCCCTTTTTCTGAGAAGAAAAAGTCTGACAGGATTAATTTTTGTTTGACAATAAAAAAATATAATTTAAAAATTACACTTAAAAAACCTCAGATATAGTGAGGTTGGGGTGGGTGTAAAAAAAACCCAAAACCTCAGATATGTGATATATGGATGCTAGCTATATTTTCCAAGGCCTCAAAATATTTCCAGTTAATTCCTTCTAGTAAATTCAACTGAAAAGAGAGATACAGTAGAATTCCCTAAGTACTTTGGATATATTTGAGAAGAACTAGGATCTAGAAAAAAATCTATATGAATTTGAAAACCTATGTTATAATTTTATGAAATATGTACAATAATTTAATATAGTATAGAAACAGAAATCTTTTTTATATTTGGATCATGGTATATTGGTTACAGATTCTATGGAATATTTTGTTTCATTGATATAGAAAATAGCAATGTAATTATTTTGATAAAGATATAATGGATAGGAAGAGTAAATATAAATATTGCTAGCATAAGCTCTTTTTTTGTTTTATTTTTGGGGCGTCACTGCCCTCTGGTGGTGGGAGTAGGAGGCCCAACCTTGCTGCTGGATTTGAACCTCCAACTCAGTGGGCCACAGTCCTGTGCACAACCACTGCACCACCGGGGCTCAGGCTGCATAAGCTTTTTTATGAATCAAATTAGTCATTTGTAATTTTCCATTTCTACATTTTTCATTATTTAAAATTTGTAATATATTTGAGTTTGTGATATGGCAATGTGACACCGAACTAAGCATTTCATAATGTCTGGAATTCATATCACTGGTAAAATATGAAAGAAAAGTACAGAGATGAATAATCAAAGATGATATAATGCTCTGTGCTTTTAAGTTACTTCAGAACAACAGAACTTTGTCATGTACAGAAAAATATACTATTTATAAATGTGTGGATTTTGTTTGGTGACATTGATTTGGTTCTAATTCATAGTGACCCAACATACAAGATAGCAAAACACTCCCAAGTCCTGCATCATCCTCAAAATTATTGCCACATTTGAACCATATGTTGCAGGCTCAATCAACCTCATGGAGGACCTTCCTGTTTTTCATTGTTCTTTTACTTTATAAATGGAAGTGCTGTGAAGTAGGGATAAAGATGGATGTTCATAACAAAGAAAACAGTGATCGCTTAGTTGATCAATTTACCCAAAACAGTTACATGTGTGATAAACAAACTAGAAATACTTGCAATAAATGTGTTGCTAATTTGATCTGTGATCTTTTCTCAAACCTTTGTTTCATATACCCTTAAATGAAAGTCTCTGTCAACACTCAGCTCAACATTGCTAATTTTATATTACAAGGATCATATTCACCTGAAAAAAGGTGAGACAACTGACTTCATATTTGTATTTATAAAGTTTCATACATAAATTGATGTGTGAGTTTTATAGGTAAATGGAATACTTATGTTTTCTTTCTTTTTTTTTTTTTTAACAAAAATACACCCACAGTATGTCCAAAGCAAGTGAGGTAATGCATCATCAGCTTCACTTCTAAGGAACATTCTAACTTTGGTTCTTCTAAAAGAGACTTGTTTGCTTTTGGTAGTCCCTGACTCTTTGCATACTCTTTGTGTATATCAAATGCCAATTTTCTACCATCTTTCTTATTTGTTATCACCTTTTACATGGATTCAAAAGATTAGAAACACCCTAGCTTGCATCAGACACACTTCAGTTGTCAAAAATGAAATCCTTGCTTTCAATGTTTTAAAGAGATCCATGGAAACATAGTTCTTCAATGAAATACTTTTGTTTGAATTGACAGCCGCGTCCATGAGCATTGGTCATGGATTCAAGGAACAGGACATGTCTGTTCCATTTCAAAATTTTTCAGCTCACGATTATGTTTTACATTGAAGTAGTTGTGATGATAATAAGTCTTGTTTATGTTGAGTTGCAGTCCAGACAGAAGGATGTGGTCCTTTACTATCATCAGCAAGTGATTTAAATCCCTTTCTTCATCAGCATACCACAGGTCATTAATAATCCTTTCTTCAATCTTGATGCCATATTATTCTTCATTTGGACCATCTTCTTGGATTATTTGCTCAGCATGCAGATATATGCAACATATATTATAATGTTCTCTTTCAATGCTTGCTTTAGACACCTTATTCAGGCTTGTCATCAATATACAGGTACCTCGGTAGCACAGTATTGTTATTCTGTGCTATCCAGTGGCTTCAACCCAAAGTGACCTTATGCAAAACAGAATGAAACAAATCCCTTTTTGCACTATCCACACAATTGCTCCTATGTAGGAGTCCATTGTCTAAGTCACTCTTGTCAACTCATCCCATTGAGGATTATACTCTCTTTCACTGTCCCTCTACCAAGCATCAAGTCTTTTGGACATTTCCAAAATAAGTAAGACAATGTCTCACTGTACTTGCCTCTAAGGACATCCAAGTCCTACTTTTTCAAAAGCAGATTTGCTTGTTCTTTTAGTAGTCCATGGTACTTGCAATGCGCTATGGCAGCACACAATTCAAACTCATCAATTCTTCTTCTGTCTTCCTTATTTAAAGTCTAAATTTCACATGCATATTAGGAAACTGAAAATGCCATGGCTTATGGCAGGTACAACTCTGTCCAAAAGGTAACATCCTTGCTTTTCAATATATATTTATCATGATGCTACCTATACATTCATTTGTGAGGATTTTGGTTTTCTTTAAATTGAATTGTAATCCATATTGAAGGCTTTGGTTCTTGTTCTTCATCACCCAGTGCCTCGAGTCCTCCTCACTTTTAGCGAGCAAAATTGTGACATCTACAGATCACAAGTTATTAATAAGTCTTCCTCCAATCCTGATGATAGGAAACAGCTTTAACATCAGAGGAGTGGTGCAGCATAATCAGTGGCAGAACCATGAGCTAGAACATGGATAGGGCATTGAACTTACCAGCTCACTGCACAAATAAAAATAAAAGCTTTGGGGGAGAAAACTGGTGTGTGATGTAGGGTGACAATGGACATCACTTAATTTGAGGAATATGGCAAGTTGACCCATTGGACTGAAGATGAGTTCCTTCACCTAGAGATTTAAATTGGAGTGACATGCTTTCAAACATTTATAGCAGCCTCCTTTTGTAACAAATCATACTGAAAACTAAAATGAGTATTATGATCTGCCCTGTAACATGTTAGTTTTATTAATACATTGATCATGAATATTTTCTGTTGTGACTTTATTGCAATGAATTATAGAAGTTACATGAGAAGTATAGCATATGGTGTGAGATAGATTCCTTCTTTAGAAGTTCTGGGCCTGTCTACATTTTTATTTTCTAAGGCAAATATTCTGACATTCAAGGCTCTATATTAGCTTAAAAGTAAGGCTTGCTTTTTATGCACATTTTCAAATTCCCCTTTCAGCAAATCAAGTCAAATAGAGCCTGAAGGAGGACTTACATTTTCCCTATAATCATAATTTACAACATTTATTTTTATTACACATGTATGTCAAGAACACTAAGTAGAAGAAAATAATATAACCCTAGTATAATCAGGTAAATAAAAAAAATCACAGGTACAAAACTCTCTTTTCTGTACTTTTCTATTTACATGCATATTGTCCTGGGATGCTGGCATGGTGAATCTGGGAAGCTAGCTTCATCTTAACCATGTTATATAAACAGTCTGAATTTTCTACAGTACACATACAAAATAGCTTTTCTCCTTTAACAAATAAATTCATGCCAGAATCAAAATGTGTCACTTCTCATGCCCTTTCTTTTCTCTCTACACGTACCATGCTAAACTGAGCTTGCAGCCTTTGCAGCCAATCCAGCTCTAGGTAAAAACTGGGTAAACCACATGGAGGTCATATTGGACCTCCTCTGGCCAAACACTAAGATGCAGAATCAAACCAACCCAATTGCCATAAGGTAGAAACCAGAGAAGCTTCTACCTCTGCCCATATGATTTGTTTCTTTAGAAACACATTCTCTTGGTATCAAATATGTAAGTTTGGACTTTGTAGGCACTCAAAACCTAGAGCACACAAATACATATAAAAATGGAAAATATGTCAAGAAAGAAGTCCACACAGGCACAAGAGGGCAAGTTCAATCCAGTTCCCATGTTCAGATGCTAGCTGTAATACACTCAATGAAACACGAGGTGGGGAACCTAAGGCCAGTAGAGACAGAGTGAAGTCGATTCCAGGTAGGAACTTTAGCAGGCTGCTGACATTTCCCACGGGTCAGTCCCAGGATTTTTGCCAACTGAAAAAAGAGCTAGATACAATTCAAATAACCAGGATCAAAGGAGCCACATCCCCAAAGAGATATTCTGAAGGTCTGACTTAATTAAGAATTTGGACTCCTGGCACGTCATCCCACCTGGGCAGCCAAGTTGACTGAAAGCCTAACTCTAAAACTCGGCTTTCAGTCAAGATCTATCAGCAATCATATCCCTTGTATAAGATGATCTTTCTTGAAACTGGTTTGAATTTTTAGTAGTTTTTTTTAAATACTTCTTCAATCATTTTTAAATGGAATGGTCTTCAGTAAAATTTTACTTTATTTTAACAGTAACCTATCTGCTTGATAATATATGCATTCTATTGGGTCATCGTTCTTTGGGATGAGCACAACACGGATGTTTTCTAGTCAGTTGACCAAAGAGACGTTTTCCAAATTTCTTACCAGAGATGAATGGATGTTTCCAGTGTTTCAACATCTTCTTGACACATTGCAATTAGCAGTTGATCAATTCCTAGAGCCTTCTTTTAGATAATACCTTCAGTGCTGCTAGGAATTTTCTTTCAGCACATTCTGTTTTTGAGCATAGTATACCTCTTAAAATGGTTGAATATAGATGAATTCCTTTGATACAAATTACTGTGTATTCTTTACATTTAACTTTGATGAATTTTGTACAAGTCGATATTTTGCTCATGTGATTCCCTAATATTGAAACTCAAGAACTTGGATTTTTCTTCTATTGTTTGAGCTTCAAATATGCTAAGAATGCTCTTTTGGGATTGTGAATTTCAAGTTTTACACATTTCATGATAATACTTTATATTTCCATATACTGCCTTTGAAAATTTCTGCTCAGCTCTTTATATTTTCTTCCATTTACTTTAGCTCAGTTGTTCTCAAACTTTGTAATGCCATGACTTTTTAATACAGTTCCTCATATTGTGGTGATCCCCCTACCCATAAAAAGTATTTTAGTTTCACCTTCATAACTGTAATGTTGCTCCTCTTATGAATTGGGCAACCCCTGTGATAGGGTTGTTCAACCCTCAAAAGGGTTGTGACCCACAGGTTGAGTGAGAACTGCTGCTTTCACTAATCAATATTCAAAATCATGTTTCAGAGTCTCTCCTGAAGTATTTTTGTCTTTCTAATGATCTTTTGCTTTTCTTTACATATGATCATTTTGATGTCATTCCATAATTTGTAAGATCTCCTATAGTTAATGTTCCTTGCATCAAAAATATTTCAAATGTATTCTAAATTCAAGTGGTATATACTAAAAGTTATGTTATGGTTCTTGTGCATGTGTTTCAATTTTCTTCATCTTCATCTACCTGCAATTACATGTGAACAATTGGTTGTCTGTTTCACAGCTCCTGCTCTCTTTTTGACTGTTATGTACATTTTTACATTGAGTAGGACTCAGATGAAGTAATTTTAATTTCTGTGTATTTTATTTGGTGAAGTCCATGTGTACAATCAACTTTTATGTTTTTGAAGACAATTACATGCAATTAGTAGATTTTGGTTTGACATAAGCCTATCATGTGATCTCTAGTTTCATTTTAATCATTAGGTCCACATTTTCCAACAATGGGTATAATTTTCCATTATTAATTATTCTAATTCTTAAGTAGATATATCCTAATGTCTTTAAAACAATTTATTATTGAGTTAAATTACATGTCAGGTGCAATCATTCTCTACCCCCAAATCTATGGGTAACATGATAATTATATGAATTTGATCATTTATTTTAAAGTTTGCCTTACTAGAAGGTGGGAAATAAAGATTTTAAAAATCCAACAGAGTTTTATACTTAGATGAGATTAGCATAATAACAAATTCTTATTTTTAATGAATTCTTTCTACATGTCAAAATATTTGAAAAGCAATTGGAGTCAAGATGTTCATTGATAACTTTTGAAAGTGGTGCTGAATATTTTCCTCAGTAGGCATATTTTAAGTATTTAAATTTTTAAAGAAATAGCATATTAGCAATTATATTTCCATACTCCAAGAGAAACAACAACTAACAAAATTAAAATAGTTAAATTTTGTAAAGTTATCAGCAGTAATCAAAGTATCTATATATCTATCGGTTTTAAAATGCATTGTAAGAATGTCAATCATTTCCAGGGAGAAATGCATGATAATTTAGCTATATTTTTCCATAAAGTTTTTGAAGTCTACTTATACTTATGAATCTGTGTATATCTATGTGTGCTTGTTAAATAGCCTCAGTGAAACGTTCACTACCACCTACTGACCCTTGATTTGTGAGTCCGAAATGATCACAGACAACAATGGAGGAGTTTCATTAGCTCATCTCAGGTCATTGTGTAATTAATATAAATGAGAAATGTTAGAAGTGTGCAAACAGAAAATATGTTAGAAAGGGGGGCTTAATTCAGGTCTGTTATTTTGGTCAAGTGAACTAATGAAATGCATAAAGGGAGCATCAAAGATATAGATAAAGTAAATTAGTTTGATATAGGATAAAATTAGTTTGCTATGTACATAGAAAAAGACAATAATGGGGTGAGAGAGATCGTAAGAATGTAGTAAGTTTTGGAACCACTATAGTATATGTCCATGCATTTCAGAAGGTGTATTATGAAGCACAATTGATGGTACAAAAGGCAACAGCGTAGGTTTCTTTAAAAACATTGTAGATGGCAGAAGTGCTCACCCATCTATGTCAACACATTTGGAAGACACTTTTCTAGTGAATAAACTTGAATATGTCTTTTTCTTGTCTATCCTAAAGTAAAAGAGTCCTATGGAATGCAGAAATTATTTAGCAATGTCATCAGTATCTCATGCAATTTAAACATTTTTTGGCATCACTGCCTCTGCAATTAAAATATTATTTAAAAAAAGATTCAAAAGTGACTAAAACTATACATCTACGAAGAACTGCCAGAAATTCTAAACAGATTCAAAAGAGGATGTGATATAAGTATCATTTCTAATGGTAGCTACAATCTTGACTGGGGGAAGAGACTGCTAGAAAGATATTTATCTTTTTTTAAATTTCAGTGTAGTCAATGTGATTTGATTATATGGAACATAGCAAATAGCAGATACCATGCAAAGGCTGGGTTCCAGAATGTTTATATTCTAATGAATCCTGTCTATAGGACAAGAAACAATCACTCAAACAGAAAAAGGAGAAAACACATAGTATACAATCATAATAGGCATATGTGAGGGTTGTATCTTTTAACCATAGTAATACACGAACAAATAACCTGAGAAACTGGACTATATGACAGAGAACTAGGCACCAGGATTTGAAGAAAACCCATCAACAACAAATGGCAGGTAGATGTCTGTGTTAGTATGGGTAGACTAGAGAAACAAATTCATAGACTTGTATATGCATATAAGGAAAGGTTTATATACAATAGGAATGGAACATTGAGAAAGCATCTCAACCCGTCAAAGCATTCCAAGGAGCTTATCACCCCGGGTCAGGTCTGTGAAGTGCCTTCCTGTAGCATTTCAGGAAACAAGTTGACTGAAACAAGATGTTTCTCAAGGATGCAGGCCCTACAGTTGCAGTACCAAAAGCCTCCCTTCCTCGTATCATAACATATGTCCCATCGCCTCACTGCCATACGCAATTTCCCTAATCAAACTCATCAGGTTGTGGAATATGCCCTGGAGTTCTTCCCTTAGAAAAAAATCTGCCCTTTACCTCACGTTCTTGACTGAGCTCTGTCTCTCTTATGTCATCTCTGTCTCTCACCCTGTTGTCTTCAGTAATCGTATCAGGAAGTTGAACATCACAGAATGCCAGATTATTATTAAAAATTGTTCTTGTGTTGAGGGAATACTTGAGTCAGGGCCCAACATTCATCTTCAATAATAATTTTTAACATACAGTTTTATCAGTACAAAGATCTGTTGCCACTCATTATGTATAAATATAGTTACATGTGCACATGCCTGTGTTTAGACCTCTATAAATGCCTTCACCTCTTGGTTCTTTCTCTATTTCCTTCTATATCTCTCTTGTCCCATCATCATGTTTGGGCTTCTTCCATGTGTAGCTATCCTTGCTGCTACATTGCCCTTGATTAAGCTCCAAAAGGCATCCTATGCCCTTCTCTCTATTGATTTCAGTTCACTTGTTGTTCCTTTGTTCTTGGATTTGTTTCCCACCCCATTCCATTCTCCCATATCCCCCGGTTCTGTCAGTTCCGTTGTTTTTTCCTCAGAGTTGTTTATCCCTCCTTTCTTATCCAGTATGGCAGTCATTTACTTGATGTCAGTCTCATGATTGAAGGTGTAGGGGTGGAGTTTATCCTGTCAATTTGAAGATAGCCCATGAGGCCTCTGTATGGGCATGGTTTTCTCCTGAGAATTCTGGGAAGTCTTGTGGCATTTCCCAGTTGGAGAAGAGGGAATTGAGTCACTTCCATGAGAGATGAACTACTGACAAGACAAGATGACAGTATGCTGATTGATCCTGATTCCTGGAGAATAGAGGAGCTTGAGAAGAGGCCACATGGGCTTGCCCTAATGGAGCCAAATCTCAGGGGACAGAGAAACCACATGGAGACTTCTGTCAGTGCTGAGATGCTTGGGAGGCTATGATGAGACCCCTGCCACTGCTGAGATGTTTCTACTGCCACCGGACACACAAGACTACACTCGCTTGCTTGAGATTTTCCTGGTGTCATCTCACATACTTTGTAAGTCGGAAGGAGACTTTATAGACTGGTATAGAACAAATGGGCTGATATCTGACTTATGACTTTGGACTGGACTGGATCGGGATGCTTTCTCAATGTTCCATTCCTCTCATATATAAACCTTTCCCTTATATCTGTATGCATTTCTATGGATTTGTGTCTCTAGTCTACCTGGACTAATACATCTTGATGGACATACAGAGACATTAATAAACACAAAAATCAGGCAAAGCCAAACAGAACAACAAAGACAAAACCAACAAAACACAAAAACAAAATAACAACAACAAAAAGAGAGCCAATGACAAAGAAGGAAATGTTTATGAATACCATAATTACAGGTCTGTTTTTAATCTTTAGAAGGGTTTCTAGTTGAGTTTGTTAGGGTGGCATACTCTGTTTCCAGAGTCTATTTTTGTTATTCCCCAGGGATTTCATTGCCTTTCTCTCCTTGATGCTATGTTACATGTCCTTGGTGTTTCACACCAGTGTGAGGAGGTCAGATTGGGCACAATTCCCGCACTGTCTCCAGTGTTATCCCCCATGGTGCCATTGTTCATTGAGCAATATCATGTCTTGTGGTAAGCCAGCTCAATTGTCCTCTCTGTACGTTGCCTGTTCTGAGCAGGAATATTGCCCTCAGGACTTGGTGGGTCAGGATATGTTCCCTTCACTCTCCATCCTTTTTCCTGTGTGCTTTAATCAGACATGCCCCTCTCCACAAGCTGTGGCTTCAGTCCTGTCCTCTGTAGTGCATTCTTCTGGTGTATATGGGTGGGGTAGGTTCCTCATAGTAGGGATTGAGGCTGTTCCTGCAGACCTTTCTATTGGTTCCTTGGTACATGCTGGTATGTTCTATTCATGTCTTGGTACACCAGGTTGAAGCATGCCCTCTCTCCCCATCTCCTCAGCGCAAAATATTAAAAGGTATTAGTTTGAAGGATAAGATGAGCCTGCATCAAATGACCTCACATGCATAAGTAAATTGGACAATGACTATAGAAACTATAGAAGATTAAAAATTGATACCATTGCATAATGCTATTTTAGAAGAATCTTGGGTATATCATGTAAATCTAAAAAAAATAACAAATTTGTCTTCCAAAGGGCAGTCAGAATCCTTCCAAGTAGTAGAAAGAACACAGCTTTGGCTCTAGTAAAGGTATCATGCATGCCAAAGTAAACAATTCTATATGGTAACAGAATGAAAAAGAGGAAGGTCCTCAATGTGATCATTGATGCAATGGCTGCTTTAGCACAGGAATTAGTGTACTCACATTTTGTTCTTAGCAAGTAGGATCTCAAACACAACAATAAATGTGAGAATGGGACAGAACTAGGCATTATTTCTCACTGTTCTATATGGCTAGTTTTGAGTCAGAACTGACTCCAGGGCAACCTAAGCAGAATAACAAGAGAATAAGTGTGCTTTTGTCCATCATGCACCTGGCATGCACCTATATGGTCTGGAAGCTAGGATTTTGACAGTGTAAATGGAGTAGTGGCTGTCTGAAAAGAAGAAAATCAATGAATGTGTATTCAGCCGAAGCACCCTGCTCATCTCAGCTGTCCAATGTTGGGCTATCACTTTCCCTCACTGATACACAGTGGCTACTCCATTTTCTCTTTAAAAGTGCTGCTTGTAGATAACAATACAAGTAAGATAACAAACATCAGTATTGCATTGAGGCCCCCGTGGTAGTAATCTATTAAACAGAAGCTAAATAGAAAACATATCAAGCTGTTCTGGAAGCCAGTGTTTACGTGGAATCAGTTCAGGATGATTCATTCAGTACACATACCACTATTTGCTCTCTCTGTGCTATTGTAGTAAGAACATTTATACCTATAGCATTCCCTTTATCATTATCAGTTGAGAGCTTCAATATTCTTTCTACATAGGTAGAAATACTGTATGACATGATTAAAGCTATATAATATTTAAAGAAAACTTACCAGAAATAATAAAGAAAACAACACTAAGAAGAAAAGACATAAGCATATATCCAGAGTTAAATTAGAATATATATATGAAGCTTGATCTAAATTTGACACAGTATTTCTTCCTAAAATAATATTTATAGACTCAGTAATAAAAATGGTACACAGAAAAATGTATTTCAAATTACTTCCATATCTTTGTTTGAAAAGTTTGGAAATCTATGTTCTTTTAATTCAGTTGGGACCAGGCATGTCACTCCTCCTCATCTCAGCTTTCCAAGGTCTTTTATCTTCTATTAAGCATAGCTCTGATTTCTGGTGTTTAGGTATTACATTAGAAGTTCTAACACTTTCCATTGCAAGGTGACATTAAAATGTAAAACAGAGAGTTCAGCTCTTAGTAGAATGAAATCTTTTGAATAATAATTCCACTATTTTCCTTGGAGTCACACCTGTAGCCTACCTTCAGTATTGTCTCCTTCCAATTCAGCTGTAGTTTTTCTAGCCTCTAGATCATATATTGATAGTCAACATCTGTCGAATACATGCATATGTAGTAAATTAATCGAACAACTGGTTTGATATTGCCTTCAGGTATACATCAGTGGTATAACAATTCCTCATTGCTATTTGCCAGCATTAGTGAAAGTGGATTATATGGGTGAAAGTGTTTTGTAGTAACAATTTTGCATTAACTTTGCCTTCAAAACTTACTCCACCAATTGACTTTACCAATTCAAGTACACAACCAACTGGAATATATGTCTTACTTGATTTTTGTGTTTCTAAACTCAAATGCTACTACATAGTTAAAGATATATATATATATATACATATATATACACACACATATCTTATTGTGTAGAAGCTAAAGTTCGGATGACATACAATGAGCATGGTGTGAAAAATACAGTACTTTTAGTAAGCGTCCTATTGTGATCTAACATAACATTGCTTTTAAAATTTGAATAAGCAAATTGAGCCTAGGTTCTTCCTTCAACCTGTAAATGCACATACACATATTCTAATATTTCCATGTTTGGAATTTAGAGGAGCAGAAAATAGGAGGAAGGCTCTCAACAAGATGGATTGACCCAGTAGATACAATAATGGGCTTAACCACAAGACCGACTGTGAGTACAGGGTAGTCCAGAGGGAGTTTCCTTCCATAGCATGTAGGGTCATTATGAGTCTGGCCAACTCAACGGCACCTAACAACAAGAGGGATATTTTGGAAAACATTCCTCACTCAAGACTTGGATTTTTCAAAGGTAATTTTTTAGAAAACATCTCATATGTTCATTATCATTTTCTCATGAAAAAGATACAAGTAGTTTATGGAAAAGTTTCATTTCCTTTTACTATATTTTTTCCATGAACTATGTGAAGTTTCATTGTTTCTTTAAAAAATGGAAGGTATTTCAACAGAAGAAAATGACAACAGCAAATATACTTGTCATCAAATAACTTTCTTTTCCTTACTTAGAAGTGAAATATCTACTCATAACTGAACACTTGGTCATATACAGAATAATAGTATCCTACCCTGGTTGTATAGAAGATTGCATTGGGCTGTTAACTTCAATGCAGTAGCTTTATCTGACCAGATTCTCAAAGGGTCAAAGATGAGGTTTTCTGTGGTCTAAAGATTTAAAGTCTCAGAAACCCACAGGGGCATGCTACTCTGCCCAGTGGAGTTTCTATGTCAGATTGGATTCAATGACAGCGAGTTTGGTTCTGAGTTTCTTATCGTGGCTTTGGAGGGAAGATATGTTACCAACATTTATAGGTGATGTTGTCTTTTGTCAGGGGTTTTGCAGGGAGAAGGGATAGATATAGTAGAACAAATTGGAGACATAATAAAACTTTTCAAAATTTTAAATAAATTATCCAACCTATAAATCTATTTCTTTCTAAAAGCACTGATAAAAATTGTAAATATAATTGTAAGTATATAATAAAGGTAAATAAAAAATTAATGTATGCCTTGCAAGTCCAATTGCGTAAAGTAGAACCTTAACAACTGAAAGACATTTTGTGCTTTGTATGACATATGTGATGCTACATAAACTCTCTCCAAGATCTATAAATGAAATGTGATAACAATATGAAAAAGTCATGAAGTATATTGGGTAATTTATTAAAAATTATAATATTTAAATGGAATACTAGATGCCATCAATATGCAATTTTTTAAATATGAAAAAAGGGAATGTATTTCTCTACTAGTTAATAAGACTTATTTGAAAAAGTTCATTTTCAGAAAGTAAATTCTGAGTTAGATTGACCTTATTGCTCAGGGTAAAAATAGCCAACAGGATTTTCAAAACTATAAAATTTAAAAGAAGTTTGTCATATCTTTAACTTATAGAATGACTACTGAGTTAGAACCACTGATTTACAGAGAGCTGAAAACTCGTACTGAACTGTGGCAAAATTATCCTTATAAGACATAATATTACATGATTATTTTGCTATTTGTTTAGCATTGATGAAAGAATGAAAAAGTGACCTATTTTAAGAGGAATATTTAAAGATAAACATAGTTTTCATTTACTTAATCACCAATAAACAGATTATTTAGTACAAGAAGAAAAAAACTCATAAGTCATACAAAAATATAAACCTTGCTTCTTGCCCTGTTTCAAATTTAAGCTATATATACTTCAGATCAAAATAAGCTATAAAGGTATTAGAATGAAATATGAGTATATAATTAAAATTAAGACACTGGAGAACATTTTTAAAATATAGTCTGTTGCTGAAATGATAAAACAAGATGCATTTTATAGATTATAAAAATAGTTACTTGAGTGAGGAAAGATGAGACTCCCTATTTGTCATGCAGCTGGTTTTCCATGTACACTCATCATGCCTGACTTATGTTCCATTTTCATATTCTGTGCATAAAAAACATTCTATTGCATTGTTTTGGAGGGGAAAGAAAAGAAACTAAATTCAGATGTATCTTATATAGTCCATTTTGTTAATTCTTAATAGAATAAAGATAAGACAAAGACAAATCATCCAGATGACGGAGACCATTGACATGATACCATAACAGTGTCCAAAGACTCAGAATCATGTGAGGTGACTAATTATAGAACAAAGAAAACAAAAGAAATCATCAAAATTATGATTGGTGGAAGATCAGGTTATTGATATGTAGAATGGCATTACAGAATGGACAGAAAGATTTTAAAATATGTATACTACTGCAGATTAGAATTTTTTTCAGTGTTGACTATGAGGCCTTCCACTACCTTCACTGGGTAATGACTTTTTCTGGTACCTCATTTTCTATTAAGAACATACATAGATATGTTATTGAAGGTCAGACTACCCCTTCCTAGGCTGGATCTCCAAACAAAGTAAACTCATTACCATCGGTCAATTCTGATTAAAACTGTAAATCTTTACAGAAGAGGAAAGTTTCATCTTTCTCTTACTCACCAAACATCTAACCCAGTACACCAACAGAATTCCTCTGGGATAGAAAATTAAATGTTACTATTCTTACATGGACACTTGTCCTTAATGCACATCTCTTAATAATATCTCAATGATGTTTAGAATAGAGTCAATGGAAGTTTAAGTTGTGTCAAGATGTGTTCCCACCATAAACTATAGCCATAAACCAAAAGCTTAGACTTTGCACTCTAAAGTAGTTTTCAATATTTAAAGTAGTAATTTTAAACTTAAATCCACTTTAAAAAGTAAGATGTAGAAGATAATCAGAAATAAGCTAATTGGGGCTGATTAATCAGAGTAGTCCAAGACTTAGATAGAAAAATATTTTAATTGGAAAATGTTAAAAGATTTCTTTATTACTCAATCTACCTCTGACATTAGAAAGAAATTATGCAATGAGTCCAGCTGCCCAAGATATTAAAATTGGCCTCCTTTGCATCTTATCATAGGCATGTAGATGAGGAAGAAAGCCCACAGTTAGTGTAGTGGTTATGAATAGGACTGATATCCTCAAGGGATGCCCTGGAACCACCACACATTTAGGGGAGAAAGATGGGAGTATCTTTTCCAGTAAGGAGTCACAGTCTTGGAAAATCACAGGGACAGTTCTACCATGTTCTACCATGTACCAGTGGATCTCAACCCTCCTAATTCTGGGACCCTATAATACAGTTCCTCATGTTATGGTGATGCCTCCATAATTATTTTCATGGCTAGCTCACAACTGTAATTTTGCTACTGTGATGAATCAGGCAACCCCTGTGAAAGGGTCTTTCAACCACCCAAGGGGTGATGCCCCACAGGTTGAGAACTACTGTGTAGGGTCATTATACATTGGAATCAACTTGATGAAAGAACTCTTAATCTCATTACCTAAGTCAAAGGAAGAAATGATGAAGTAAGAGAGCTGAGAGCAACATTTCAAAATGCAGTGCTAGAAGACAAACTAAAATATCATAATGAAATATACAAACTCATATAATTAAATAAGCAAAGAGAATGACACTCAGCATATTTTAAACTGGGAGATAACAAAAGAAAATTCAAGACTTGATTTGTAAAAGTTAATTATTCTATGGGAAAATATTGAACTATGCAGGAAATATCAAAAGAAAATGGAAAAACTACAGAGTTTATGATAAAAATAATTAGTCGACTTTCCAACATTTCAGAAGGTGGAATGTTAGCAAGAAGCAATGGTGCTAAAGGAATTATTCCAAACTAAAAGAAGACATCAGCCAAAAACAAGGTTCCAAAGTTGGTAGAATACCATTTGAAAAGTCCTAACATGTGAATAAACACTGGAAGTGGGCCCTCATTTATGGGAAGAAAATGCCTGTCCAACTGACTGGTAGAGATCTATATTTGTCCTCATGCCAAAAATAGGTGACACAACAAAATGCACAAATTGTAGGAAAGTATCATTAATATTACATGAAAGTAAAATTTTGTTGAAGATTATCCAAAAATGTGTGCAAAAATGTACTTACAGGGTGCAGAGATTCAGGCTGTAAGAGAAGACATGACTCAAGGAATCAGGTGGCTTTTGTTTAAAAGCAGAGAATATAAGAAAGATGTTTACTTGTATTTTAAATGCCAAAACATTTAAATGTTTGGATCATGAAAAACTATGGATGGACTTGGGGAGAATCAGAATTCCACATTACTTCATTTTCTTCATATGGAATCTATACATGGATTAAGAGGCAGTTGTGAGAAAGGAATAGGGAAATAGTCTATGATTTAAATTCAGGAAAGATGCTCATTTGGGCTCTAGCATATCACCATATTTATATAATGTATAAGCTAAAATATAATCAGAGAAACAGGATGAATGGTATAAGGACATGGTGTTAGCATTGAAGAAAATTTTATTAACAACTTGCAGATGACACAAGATAGATAGATGACACAACTTTGCTTATGAAGGTGAGGAGAATTTGGAGCGCTGCAGATAAAGATCAAGAATTGCAGCCTTCAGCATGGATTACAATGCAGTGCAAAGAAAACCACATCCCTGCCACTGTGCCCATAGGTAAAATCCTGATGAACCAAGAAAAGATTGAAGTTATCAAAGATTCTTGCTTGAGTCCACAGTCAATTCTCGTGAAAGCTATAGTTGTCAGGAAATCAAAGGACACATTGCATTGGGGAAATCTGCTGCACAATACTTCTTATTTTCTTCTTTTTTTAGGCATCACTGCCCTGGTGGTGGGAGTAGGAGGCCCAGCCTTTGCTCCTGTGAGCGGGAATTGAACCTCCATCCCAGTGGGCTGCAGTCCCGTGCACAACCACTATGCCACCGGGGCTCAGTATGCACAATACTTCTTAAATATACTTTAAGGAATAAGGTTTGCCTGACTCAATCCATGATATTTATGATTGCCTTATACACCTGCAAAGGTTGGGTTTTGAACAAGGATGTCCAAAGAAGAATTCATGGATTTGATTCATGGTTGTTCTGGCAAAGGCTGTTGAATGTGCCATGGACTCCAAAAGGTCAATGAAATCTCTCTAGAAGTACATCTGGGATACTTCCTAGGGGTGAGGAGTGGATGACTTTGTCTCGGGTACTTTGGATATGTCAGGAGAGACCATCCCTGCAGAAGGAAGAGTAAAACTGCAAGGAAAAGTGGAAAGCCCCCAATAAGATGGATGGGCATAGTGGCTACAAGAGTGGACTGAGTCATGGGAACAATTAGGAACATTGTACACGTCCAGGAACTGTTTTCTGGTGCATAGGGTTGCTATGGGTCAGAAAGAACTTATTGGTGTCTCACTATAGCACCAACATACTTAAATTAAATTTTGACTGTCATGGACTTGTTTTAATTTTCTTTGCCTTCAACTGTAACTTATGAGCCATGATATTGTGCTTCATTGTATATTCTTATAGATAGAGTCAATTTAACTTTTATGTATCCTTTCTTGAGAAGTCAACATAGATAATTATATTTTATGCTATTGAAAAAAATCTATTATAAGAAGATATCCTTTGTTTTGCAAAATTCTATCATCCCATCTCCAGCTTTATTTCTATCCAAGACCATCTTTTCAAGATTCTGTTCCTCCCTCTTTGTTTCTGACTTTTGCATTCAAGTGGCTAATAAATAATGATGCTTTTTGATTGTGTGTTGATCAGGTTTCAATGGAAGACTTTGGTAAGATTCTTCAGTTTCTCAATCACTAGCTTTAGGGGTTAGTGTATAAATTTGAACAATAGTTGTATTGACCTAATTTCTTAGTGAAGATATGTAGGTTTAAATATAAAGGGATACTGAAAAGAAAAAGAAATTCTGGTCAGAGAAAAGATTTATAACTGAAGTTGGAGACAATTTAAAGACTATGGAAAGTAGAATGTGTCTTCTAAGGGTTAATAAAATTGCATGGATATGGTGGGGTATATGAACCTGATGAATGCAAGTACCTCTGAAACAAATGTAAGAAAAATGAATGTTTAGGATATGGAAAGAATTTTTAAAGATTGGGGATATTAGTAAAGGCAGTGAATCAATGGATCCTAACAACAATGATGATCAAGGCGATTAATGTCTTCTGTATATACTAGTGAAGACTGTGTCACCATCCAGTGAAAACCAGTTTTTTTACTGATTCAAGAAAGGAAACATTTTCAGCCACAAAACTTATGTTGGAGTTAG